>MU834728.1:0-44755 GCA_029204225.1 Diphasiastrum complanatum
CCTGCTCGCCTCTCTTTGTCAAGACAGGAATGGCACCTGACTCCCAACGTCCATGAAAACCACCATCCCAGTTGCAAGCATCATCTAGACAAGAAGATGTACCAAAACATTGTGAGTAAAGCAAAATGAGTCACTTCCAATTGCTTACCCTTCTCATCATATGTAAGCCTAGATGGCTTTTGTCTTTCCTTTTTTGTCCTCATTGGCTTTTGATTTGAAGTAGGCCCCTTCAGCATCAACATCCAATGTATCATCAATCACATCATAAACATCAAGAATGTTAGATTTAATGTCCACACCACCACTTGAAAAAACTTTTGGAAAGTTTCCTTCATAAAAAATGACTTCTCTTCCAATGAGCACTTTCTTGGTCGAAGGAATGTAGATTTTGTAAGCCTTGCTTATCTCACTATAGCCAACAACCACAACCTTTCTTTGAAGATGGATACTCTTTGGTTCTATCATCAAGAGTGATGTTGATATAGCAAATACAACCAAACGTTTTGAAAAACTTGACACTCGGCCTCCTACCAAACAATACTTCAAAAGGAGTTTTTCCATCCAATACCACACTTGGCCATCTATTCCATAGAAAATTAGCACACAACAAAAGATTGATTCCAAAAAGATTTAGGAAGATTAGTACCTAACCTCATGGCTTTGGCACCTTCACATAAAGTCCTATTCATCCTCTGGCCACTCCATTTTGTTGTGGTGTCCTTGGGCTTGTGTACTCCCTCTTGATCCCATGTTCTTCAAAAAAGGCCTTGAACTTGGTAGATATTTAATCTCCACCATTGTCACTCATCAAGCACTTGAGTTCTGTGGAAAATTGAACTTCCCTTGCAATCTTGAACTTGACAATGACATCAAACACCTCATATTTGCTCTTTAGTAGAGATACCCAACAAAATCTACTAAAATCATCAATGAATGTAACATACATCTTAGCACCACTAATGCCAATTGTAGTTAAACCATGAATATCCGAATTCATAAGTTGGAAGGGCTTACTTGATCTTGATGTAGATCTCTTGTAAGGTAACCCTTTGTGACTTAGATAGTGCACATTGCTCACAAACATGATTAATGCTTGACAAAGATTTAGGAAGACCAGAAACAACTTGCCTTTTAGCCATCACCTCCAACGACTTGAAGTTGAGATGCCCCAATCTCTTGTGCCATACCTCTTGATTTGACATATCCTCTTTTGCCATACATCCAACTTGGTTAGCAACAACACAAGCATCAAGTTTGAACAATTTACCTTGCCTTTTTCCCTTTGCAATCAATTCATCTTCTTTCTTGATCAAACAAGCACCACCAACAAACTCCACCTCGAATCTCTTATAAAACAATTGAATCACACTAAGAAAGTTCTTAGTAATGGAAGGAATGAACAAAACATTGCTCTGCATATTGCTAATTGAAGCCATTGCTTCTTGGAGTGTTTTCTCTTGTTGATGGTTGTTTGTTTGAATACTTGGCCTCCTGGATTTGCTAGCTTCTTGGCTATGTCAGAATTTGACAGGATGACCAGCTCTGATACCACTGATGGGGAATGAGAAGAATAATTCGTGAAACAGTCCGCGAAGAAACCGCGATTCTCTCTTGCATCTCGGGATGGAGTTCAGATCCGATCGCTGGACACTGCCAACTGAATCACTCCTACAGTCCTCCAGAGTGTAGTCAGGCACTGTTGATCTACGTTCATAAATTTTAATGCAGCATTCAACATAGTTTCAACCAAGGTGCAAAATTCGAATGAACAAGAAAAAACTTAGACATATGATTAACAACAGAAGCATTTGTATTCGAGATCAAACACAACATAAATTGACATGTGCACAAAGGCTACGATATCATCTATTGATTTTCTTCTCTGATTTTTCAAACACTGCATGCAAATCCACGTAGTGCGTTGGCGTGGGAGAAACACGGTTCTCTCACAAGTAATCGTCTCGCTTTACTAGTGGACAGTTGGATCTCTATGGATCCTGATCATAGAGCTCATCTCGCACACAGGCGGACTTATGGTCTGTATTTTTGTCTTTGATTGCTTACTAGCATCAAGCTATTACATAAAAAAAAAAAAACTTAATTTATGGGGAGCCAAAAAGCCCCTTCACTTTTTTTTTTGTTTTATGGAGAGTGGGGGTTCACATTTTTAAGTGGATTTACATTCATATTTTTTTATGAGAGCTTTACATTCAAGAAAAAGTGTATTTGTGTGTGTGTGCGTGGAGGGGGGGGGGGGGGGGGGGGGGAGGGGGTAAATATTGATCTATTTATTTTTAATGGAATGGAGGCACTCTCTCTACACATGCATGCATTTTAACCTTGTAAATTTTTTTTAGGGGCATCCCTCTCTCTATGGGTGGTTGGTCAGCCTATGGAGAGAGAGAGAGAGGAGAGAGAGAGAGAGAGAGAGAGAGAGAGAGAGAGAGAGAGAGAGAGAGAGAGAGAGAGAGAGAGAGAGAGAGAGAGAGAGAGAGAGAGAGAGAGAGAGAGAGAGGAGAGAGAGAGAAGTGGGGGCCCGTGGGAAAGAGAGAAGGAGAAAAAAGGACTCTAGACTCTATACTTCATACAATATATCTCATCCACAAAAGGTTTTTTATATGGAGACGTGTGTGTGTGTGTGTGTGTGTGTGTGTGTGTGTGTGTGTGTGTGTGTGTGTGTGTGTGTGCGCACACACACACACACACACACACACACACACACATTCGTTATGTCGGGCGTCACACACACACACAACGAACACGTGCACACACACACGCACACACACACACACTCACACACTCACACTCACTCACTCACTCACTCACACGTGTGTGTGTGTGTGCGTGCATGCACGTGTGTTCCAAATCCCCCCCTATTTTTCTCTTTTTATTGTCTCTTTTACTCCCCTCACCCCATCCCCCTCCTTTTTTTTTAATTGTGCATTTTTTGGCCCATGGATAAAAGCTTGTGGGTAACGATTTAGGATGGATCTCCATCACCACAGTAGATAAAAAGGTCTGTAGTGGCTCATACATATATGATAACTCTGATAAGAGCTTTCCAGTGGATCATGCCAAGATTGGTCATGTACTGACTCAAGAAACTAATGGCGTATGCAAGATCTGGCCTGGTCGAGATCATTGCATACATCTTGGTCGGTGGCCGAACTATCAGGTAACATTGTCACCAATTCCTTTGTATTTCTACAGACTGTCATGAAACAAATGTATCTCTGTAGAGTATGTGACTGTATAAATGTTTAGAACAGCTTAATGAATGAACCTAGATTAGTAGAGAATAGGGATGGAAAGGATAGAAATCCAACAATGGAATGGATGCAACTAATGGATCTGGAAAAAAAAAAAATTGTTCTATGCCTTTGATGGTCAAGTGGAAGATCAAGAGGTTGATCTCAAAGAGCTTCAACTACACAAAAGGAAAGGTGGCAATTTGGAGTTAGTCAAGAGCATCAAAGGGAAGTCAAGTGGCAAAGATACTTTGAATTTGTTTTTGCAGGTTATTGAAGACTCAAGTAAGGTCAAGGGAGCAGCAAGGAAGTGTTTTTCAAGTTTACTTTACTTCTTCTATCTCATGTTTGAGCTATTTCATGTGAATGTGTGCAAATTGTCAAGATATGGTGAAACTAGCTACATTGTTTTGCAATATCTTGTTGTTGGAGTTGTATTAGCATTCTTGGCTGGTTTTGCTAATGGAAATGAAGCTATTGGAGGCTCATTATATCACTTATTCATGATCTAGTCATCAAGTGTTGATGATATCTCATGGCAAGATGGAGATGGAGGCTCATTCATTGATTTTCATGGTGAAACCATATCAAGGGAGGACAAAAATGAAGGAGACATGCAAGCATTGGATGATAACTATCATATATTGTTTAATAATTGTTAATTTCCAGAGATTTCAAATTTTGAAGCATGGAGGAATCATTACATTTACATTCTATTTGGTTCTTCATGTTCTAGTTACATCTTGATGTATAAAACTGATGTAAGAAAGAATGAAACATCCAATTTGGACACTATTCTCTATATCAATTATGGAAGTTACTATAAAACCATAAAAAGGAGGTCTGTACTTAGTATGGAGATCATTCTTAAGACGGATCAAAGTTTTGTGGTAAAACTAGTTGAAGAGGGAGTGTGAAAAATTGTCAACTAATTTAGTTACATCAAAATATAACAACAAAATTTTATATCAACATCTTGAGCATATCCATTTTTGGTAGTTTTATATATCAAAATATTCGGCTTAGTAGCAGCAACAATGTATTGCTCTTAATTCTACATGAGTTTGTTCAGATTGAGAGAAATCGTTTCAAAAATTAACAATGCTTTATATTACTAAGTCTTTTACTTATCTGAAACAACAATCAATTGATGAACCTTTTGATTGAGTATTAGGTTGTGAGTCTAGATAGATTGGAGAATCTAGGCCTAATCATGTAGTAGCTTCTTGGAAGGTTTTCTTAACAATCTCTAGAGTACTATAAATAGGGTCTCTACTAGGCATTCTACAACTTATGATTATCACCTATGCCCACATATTTCTAAGAGATGTTTAGTAGTTTCCCTTTGTTGTAGGACTTGCACAACATTGTTGTTTTGGCTATATGGTGTTCTTTGTAGGAGAATTCTAGTTTCACAATATAATAAATTATTGTTTTCTAGTGTCTATTTGTAACCTGTGTTCATAACTCTTGTAGTTAACTTACTTATGAAACTTCAAATTCAGGTGAATTCCTAAACTTTTATTGCATTTGATTTGTGTGTAAATCTGTTATGGTTCATGCATTTGCACTGAATACAAAATGCACCAATTACATGTGAAAGAATATTTTCAGAATTATGATTATGATTTTGAGCATATCAAATCATATTGTGCACAATCTCCAATAGTAGCATAAATGTTAAATGGAAAACACCTGGTATTTTACAAATTCCAAGTATAGTTAATTAATGTATATGCATCATATCATGTGAGTTACAATACCAAGATAGCTCCTATCAACATCAACACTACAATCATGTAGAAGGACATCCTTAACTGCAAAGAGAAATCTACATGCAAAAGCTAGAATCTAGATATCTCATCTAATAGAATGTACCATCCACAATCATGAGCAATTTTTGTCTCCACATTCCAGTAAGTGGTTTCAAAAATCGGCCATCTACAAGTATTTTGACCTAAAATGACTTTAAGATCACAAAGATCCAAACTCTATACTTGAAACTACAATATTTGAGCTAGAAACACCTCCAAATCCACATAGAATTCATGGCGCTCTCAAATCCACCTCTAGATTTGGAAAATCCACCAAATTTGGCCTGCAACCTACTCTGATACCATGTGAAAAAATACAGATCCAAAACACATTAGTGGATCAGCAAGATCTTGGGCCAAATTGGAGTGCACATCTAGAAATAGCTAGATGATAGAAATCACTATTTTATGAATATAGTATTGCCATTGCAAAGCAAGGGCAAAATTTCCCTAGGTCATTCAAAGTGGTACCTGTATTTGTACATTTTATGCCTAATCCAACACTTACCTTATTTTGTGTTTGCTAAATAGTGATTGTAACTTTAGCATATTGCATTTTTTGCAATTGGTTTCATATATGTTCGCAAGTAGCATTCTATTGACACTCAATTAGCTGAAGCTATGGTCTTTCTAGTAAGGCTATTTCAATAAAATTTCTCAATCATATGCAACTCCTTATAGATGGATGTTAGTTCCAATGGACATCAAGAAATAAAAACAAGAACAATCAAATTTTCTTGTTTGGAAATAAAGCAGATTTGCACGTCATACTGGGTCATAAGTAAATGAAAGCCTAAGCAATACCATTATTTATAGTCGTCAAGATTGTAGGTACATTCTTTCTTTTTATTGCTCATACTTACAATCAATTAACCACCCTGCCTTTTTAGATGACAATGAAATAAGCTAGTATTGCTTTTTTGTGAATTATCTCATGTTCCTCCACTTTGTTTTCAGCTCTCTATGTGAAAAGTAACAAATTCTAGGATTATAATCCTCATTTTATAGAGTGAAACCTTTCTCCAAAATATCAGTGATAAGCGATGTTGTCTTATGTCTTGATGAAACAAGAAAATTCTTTCAATGAAAATAAAGTAAAAACCATTTACAATTCACATCATAGCTGAGCAGATTAAATGCATTCACACAACTAATCTCTACATCCACGGAAGGGTCACAATTATTACCACATATTTGCAGGTTGTCTCTCTATTTTGAGCTATCACTAAAGCAACATCCCACATATTTCAACTTCTGGAGTCTTTTCCATAACTTTTTTTTCCACAAGTTCCTGTTTCATGAATGCCAAAGCCAAAACACAACATAAAAGCAATAAGCTACAAAAGTGAACCACAAATTCTGCATTTAGCAGCTTTTAATCAGGCACAAAACTATCATGAATCTCAATTTTTGGAATCCTCAAATATATTCAACTCATTTCTAGATTCGAATGTCGTCAAATGTTCTTTCAAAATTTCAAAAATAACCCCATTATCCCCAGATTTTGAGAGATTTTCAGTGTTTTGCTAATTGTTTGATAGGAGCTCAATTTAAACTTCTAAAAAATTTGATTCAAACAAGCCACAAGCACAAATAACAGTCGTGAAATAAGCAACAATTGTGGCAATAATAGGGCTTTGCTGCTGGACTAGGATCAATTTGGGGACATCCCACCCAAACACAGCTAAAATTTGAGAAATTAGCGATGGATGGTGACAAAAGTGAATCTTCAGTGCTGGAGCTGGACCAGTTTAAGGACATTTCTCCTAATCATAAAAGCCCGGTGAACCATTGACAGTATGCATAACGAAGTGTTGTGATCTACTTTGTTACTAAAGACATTGTTCTTGTGAAACAATGCGATAACTTCAAAAAAGAGAAGTGCAGTTTTTGAGAAAAGACTTCCAAAGTTACCTCATAATTGAATTAAGGACGGCACCAACATCAGTAAACAAATGGCTGCATCTGAGGGGCCATGTAAGACACTCTAGTAATCTACCGATTTTCCACATAAATCTCAATCAAAATTGTGCAATATTGGGCTTCAATGGCTCAAAGCAAGCAACATTAGGAAAGTTAAGCTTGCAGTAACTTATTATGGTGAAAAAAGTCCCGGTTTGTAGCTATACATCCAGCTGGGTTGTGGAAGAAATGAATTATGAGAAGCAAAGCACCTCGCATGGACTGCAATAAGTCTTGCACTCTCCTTCCTATATAAACAGCAATAAGCTTTAATGCACACCCAGCATGCACGCATGGTGAGTTTTCTGAAGCTGTTGTTGCAGTGAGAGAGTCACTACATTTGAAGCCAAAAGAATAATAGCTTTCACAGCACTTTTTGCACTGAATTCACTATAAGCTGTAAAACCTTTTACACCACCCAAAAAAGAGGCTACATAGTTCACATAAGTGTATTGCTGCCGAAGAAATCATGAAGGGGCTCGCCTTCTTCTTGGTGCTACATCATCATCCCTTTCTCTGCTGCTTGCATGTCTAGAATTATTGCCTGTTCTGCCATCTCTTCTTGATTTCACAAATTCCCTTCTAGAATCCTCCCTCCCCAATGTTCTTCTGTGAAAGCCATCGTCCATCCTTCTGTCTCTCTCCCCCTCATCCTTCAATCTGCGCCCCTTCAACAAAGTTTCATCTTTCCTAGCAGCATGAGTTGTGTCATCCCCGAGTTCATCACCTGAGGGCCTTCGCACTTCACTGTTTGTCTTTCCTATAGGTTGCTGATTAGCTTCATCAAATGAAGCAGCATTTTGCTCAATATGAGAAGAAAGTCTCCTGGGAGATGTATGAGACTCTACAATTGATCTTGTCTGCTCTAAATCGGTGTACTTTCTATCCCCATCTCTCCTGTCCGACAATCTCTTTAACCCAGCTGGAGGAGAGCGTTGTCCCCTGGGTGGCGGTGGAGGCAAAGGAAGTTTTGGTGGAGGGGGGATCGAACGGTGCCCCAAAGGAGACGATTCCCGACTTTCTCCTTTCACAACTGACCTGACATGAAGAGGCGAGCGGCTTCGCCTTAACACACTATTATTTCCAGATCTTGGAGGCGTTCGTAAATGAGGTGATCTCGTTCTTGATTTGGATCGAGACCTTTTATGAGAGCGAGGGGGGGGCGAACTCCTACTAAGCTTCAGTGAAGCTGGAGATAAATGTCGCTCCCTTCTATTCCATTTTTCTGAATGCTCCAGCACTGGCCTACTCAAGGAGTGTTCACCAACAGGATTGCGAGGCGGAAAACGATACCGTTCAATCATTCCCCGACCTCCCACTCTTATGCCAGGATTAGCGCCCATGTTCAATCCCATGCCCGGGCCCATATTGCCTCGCATGCTAGGGCCAAACCCAAATCCTCTTCCTGGGCTCAAACCAACCCTCGAACCAAGATTCATCTCGTTCATGCCCACTGCTCCTCGCCCTGAATTGAACATTGCACCACCGCTGCTACGGCCACCACCAGGAAATGGACGCGGTGCACCTCGTAGCGGATTATTACCTGCAGCCTTAGTGATTGTGCCATCCGGAGCAACCACAAAGCCACTACTTTCTAGCTTTGCAGCAGCTGCTGCAGCAGCATTTGTGTGGGGCCGACGTTGCCCAAACCCAGGGTTTTCCCCAAATCTACCAGGCGGAGAAGGATGACGTTTTGGAGCCCATTGTCCTGGAGGTCCACCAGCACCATTGACCCAAGGATCAACCCTGCTTCTTCCCCTCGGCACAATTGACGATCTACCTCTTCCACGACTTCGTCCTCTTCCAAACTCTCTGGAAGAAGCGAACCTTTGGCTTGAATTATCATCCATTCTGCAAAACAAAACAAAACGAGGATTACTTGAGGCAGGAACAAGTGAGAACGGAAATGAAAGGACTAGAAAGAGAAAAGAATGCAACAGTATTCCAAGTAGCTCACCGTTGGTCATACCGATGGTCGGCCCTGCTTTGCCCTGCCGATACCTCTGCTCTGCTTCTTTCTCCAAGGCCAGCATCCATTCTGCTGGGTGTACCTCGCCCTGCAACTGATACAAAAGTACCTCGAGATGCACCTCGACCACCCCTTACAGAACTTTCTTTGACAGCACGTAATGCATCTTCTGCTTTTTCAAAGCCCTCAGGAAGCTGGTCCCATCCCGAAGACTTTGCTCGAACAACAGTAGATGTTTTCTTTGAGAAAGGCAAAGCATCAAAAGAAATTTCATTGTCAAGTTTGCCACTTTCCTCATCTGTATTCACATTCTCGGCATTTTTGGCTAGCGTTTCGTAACATGATTGTGTATCTCTGACACCTGCATTCTCATCTTGGTTTTCCTTAGCGGGATTGATTTGCAACCGTCCATCTTCATCGCTGTGCGAGATCACCATATCCGCATCCAGTTTCCTGTCATCCCCATCACCCAAATCAACCCACTCTAGATTCGGTCCCTCTTCATCTGTGTTGCCATGGGCTTCCTCATGAACATCAATCTGCTCATCTTCAAACTCCCTCTCCTGTGACCCACCTGATGCCAGTTCATCAGCTTCCAAGTCATATGCATCACCATCAGCATGTCCTGGTTCATCTTCATTTTCCGAATCGCCATAGTCAACATCTTCACCTTCAAGATCCTCCTGTACACCCTCATCTGAATCGGAAGACCTCTTCTTATTTAAGGCCCCTTCATTATCCTGTCCTTCACACATATCCTGCAAGCTTCTCGGAGAATCCACATCATGTTCATCCTCTTCAAAAGCATCAGACCCAACAACTCCCTCTTTAATGTCCCGGGTGTGGTCAAGAGAGTCGGATTCAAAACCCAAATCAGCAGCATCAGGATTGTTGGTATGTTTCCTAGCATCAAGCAAGACACTCATCATCGTATTACTATCCACAATTCCCTCTGGTCTAACTGTGCTAACCAGATTTGCAGCTGAGGGACTGGGCTGCAAAACATACTCCGAAGCATTGACCACAGAGTCTGTGGGCAAACCCGCAGACTCCTGCGCTTGATCTTTGAAGTTAACATGCATCTCACCACCAATGCAAGCTTCGACATCCTTTGTTTTGTCAGTAACAGCAGCAACTTCTGAACTAAGAACTTGTCTTGCAGTAGCCATTACATTTCCGAATTCAAGCAATAAATCACTATCAACTCTCGCTGTGTTTAATATCATTAGACTGGGAGCATGGTCCGAAGACCCATCGGTGTCCTTGGGATTAGCATTGTTGTCTTCGGTAATGTCACCATCAGTAAAATCTTGGTTTTCGGGGGAGGCCATCACCTCACCATCTTCATGACAATCAGAAGCTACCTTTGGAGAAGTCACATTAGCCAAGGATGCATCTGCAGTAGAAAATTCTGGAGGAGGTCGCTCCCAAGCTTCCATCTCCATGTTCAAATCCCAATGTGAACGATCGTCTCGATTATGAACGGGAATATTTGCACTACTGCTTTCATCCAAACTCTGCTTGCTGCTCAATTGTTGCTCATCTTTGCTCACCAAAGACGGCTCCGAACAAGAGCCAGTCCCATCACACCCCTCTTGCACTTTGTCAGCCCTTTCCAAATGATTTAAGCTCAAATCTTTTTTAATGTCTTTACAGAGCTCCTGATCATTGGCACCCTCCTCTGCCATCCAGCATTGAGAACCCACTTCTATGTTTGGCTTCGATGAAGGAGTCTCTTTCTGTGTCTGAGGAACTTCTGGAATCTCTTTCTGTTTACAGACATTCTGGGAAATTTCGCAAATTTCTGTCTGTTCACAAACATTCTTGGGAACTTCTAAAATATTGGAAGCAGCAGTAGAAATCCGTGGATCTTGAAGGTCGCTTCTCTGTTCCCAGGAACTAGAAAGGCCCACCTTCTCATTTGCTCCTGTCACCTTGATCACGTCCTTACATACTTCAATTTTCTCAATTTCGTCAATTTCTTCCTTCATGCAATTCACTTGTGCCACTGGCAGTGCATTCTCTTCACTTTTAGAAGACGAACTTTTACCCTTTTCATCTTCCTCGTGGCTTGATTGTTCTTTACCAGATGTCAGTCCTGTTGTCAAGCCCTTGGGTTCAGCTTCCAGGTTCTTCGATGACATTATCTCCACATGTTCAACAAAACCTGATTCAGCCATCTCAGTATCCTGCATACTTTGCAGCTCATCATCCAGATTCCCTACAGTTCCCTTACCCTTGTCATCTTTGACAATCAGGTCATTGCTTTGAGGTGAAGGAGATGGGGATCTTGGAGGTGGGGATGGAGAGCGAACAGCTTCCATGAGCTGTATTCTACGCTTCTTGATAGGAACCGTCACTGTTGCATCAGCAAATCGTCGCCCAAGAACAGTAACTTCAGGCTGCAAAAAGTATAAACCTGGTTAGCAGACCAACATACACAGTATTCTTTCTGAAATCCAGCTAAAAATATCATGTTTCAAAAGAAAAATTCAGAAGATGGTTCAACCTTTATCGATTCAGAAACTACACTATTAATTTTCTTTCCAGAGTGGATCGTCTGAATTTCAGCTTCATGTTTGCCACCACTTAGCAAGATATTTTCTGCCAGTTCACTTTTTTTCTCAACTCCAGGCTGTGCTAAAGCGCTTCGCAAGCGCTTCAATCCTTTCAATGAATTTTCAGAGTTTGATCTTCTTGAGTTTCGCTTTGGCTTTGGGGGAGAGATTTCTTTTGCAGACTCGGATGAAGCTAGAACACTGTTATTTCCCCATAAAACAAAACCTTGCCCACCGCATAGTGGACATAACGAAGAAGAACCAGCCTGTTTAGCTTGTTCCTTCACCTTAGCACTCTCCAACGCTGATAAGACACAATTTGGATGTGCAGACGCAAGGCCTCCACCACACGAACAGGGATGCATCTGCAAAAGAGAAGAATTCAGAAAGAAAAAGCAGCCACAAAGATCTATATGCCTTCGAAAAGGTAAAACTTAATCGCAATTCCTCAAATTCAATACATAATACAATACGTACCATAGTCTCAAGGTCCTCATTGTCTTCGCAGCCACAAACACAACAAACTGCTTCATTGCCATGTCTGCCACCTCTTTCTTTCAAATCACCAAGCAAATCATATGAATATTGGATTTGGCTCCCCCCCTGCACACAACGATCATCATTGCAACTTAGACTTAATACACAAAGTTTAAATCTTTAGTAAGTCAAATCAAGCTATTCAACCTTTTGCCCTAATTTGATAACAGCCCACCAGCAACTGTATCTGGAGGCCATTACCTTGAGGCTGCTCGATTATATGTCTCTACGAAAATCCCTTTTGACTCCAATCAGGCAGAGGAGCTTGTCAAGCCCTTAATCAAAGCTATGTAAGCTCTTAAGCTTGAAGATATGGACCGGGACAAAAGCATTGCCAAATCCAAATACATCCCCAAAACCAGTAATAAAATCCATCCCTCGTTGCAGGCAGGAGGACCTATATCGGATATAAAAAAGAAAAGTAGCAAGCACATTGCCCGGGCCTAGGGCCTATTGTTCTATGCTACAATGAGCATTCATTAAATTTGTTGCTGTTGCACAAAGGCAAAGGTTTAAAGAAGCCCTTTCCTGTTCCTGTTTGGCTGTATAGCCCCTCCCCTGTTCAAACACTCTGATCTCAATTGTTTTTACAAGTATGCCTGGAACTAACCTGCTCGTCCAATCTGATGAAAACAACCTCCTCTTTCTGCGCCCTTATACAAGCCGAGCAAATATAATCCGCAGGAATCTGCAAGAAGGAAACACCATCATCCATTTAGGCTTGGGTAAGAGTTACATATACCCACTCCACTCTTCCCAAGCTGCATTTACAGTTTCTAGTTTCAACTCCTCATCCCAATGTATGCCTTGCAACAAAAGGCACCTGCCAATTCAAACCCATCTTCCAGCCTTCAGAACCTGTGAGAAAATTATCCTTTGGCCCATCAAAGCAACCTGTTTCATCCCTGACCTGCCTGTTAATCCCTTAAGATCTTAAGAGCCCTAGCCCTGATCCATCGTTACATAATCACAACATAAAGATGAATCTTGCAGCAACAGACGAAGAACAGAGCCCCAAATAGAAAACAAACTAATCTCATACTGTTCAACGCCATAGCCTCCATGATAAACCTGTTCATTCCTGAAGATCAATTGGGAAAAGAAACAGCTTCTTTAAGCAAAAAAAAGCTCAGTTCCATTCAAAATTAAGCCTGTAATTTTCACTGGGTCCCTTCTCAAATTAAACGACGAAGCGTTGCATTTCCGAGTTGGGATCAGATCTTTGCTTTTGCTGCCCACAAAAAAGAACAGATCAGACTTTAGCAGGAATCGATAAAATAGCGAAAATTAAGATCAAAATAGGACCTGTGAATTAAATCTGTAGCCCAAGCACTCCGCATGTTCCCATGCACCACACTGTTCACATGCAACCATAAGACCCTTGCTCCGATTCTTCCCACAACTGCAATCCACCTTCTCGCCATCCTCGATCCCTATATATGAGAACGGATGCTTAAGAGCACGCTCACGGCGCAGTGTGCCAGATTGATCCCCTTGAGGAAAAGACTTGTTTGCTCCGTTCTTGCGCCAGTGTTCGAACGAAGTGCTGCGCAAGAACACAATAGCCCTATTCAGCAGCTTCTCATCCCCGTTCATGGTTTCATCTTCGTTCACACCATAACTTTGGCGGAGCAGGAAGGATATCATCCGACGTTGCCCGTTTTCAATCTGTGTCATTGCAACTGCAAATCGTAAACCTGCCCTTGTGTTTTCGCGTATGCATAAATAAGAAACTGGCTTTCTTTCACAAGCTTCTAGGCTTTCGATCTTCCCCTGGTGCTGCCTCACAAGAAACTGCTCGCCAACACCAGCATCCTTAGGTTCAAAACCAGAATCCATATTTCTGACGCAGCTCACAGATTCTTCACAGACTTCACTGTCTGTGCTCGATCCACAACCCGAACTAGATCCCTCCTCCAAAACAAACGCTCTAAACACAGCCAGTTCATCTGTGCTCATTGCAAACCGAAACGCCCTTGCGCATGCGCCCATGTCATCGAAGCTGCCGCGGTGATCGCAGTTAAACTTCTTGCATCTCAGTGAAGCTGAATCCACGCTGCCAAGCCGAAGCTCTACCATATACGCATGCTTTCCATCACCATCGCTCGTCTTCCTTACAGATAATACCCCCTGCGCTATTGATCCCCCTGCACCTTTCGCCGCCTCCATGCCACCACCGATCCCCTTCTTGTTCCCTTTCTTGCCTTGAAACAAACTACCACTTTTCGCTGCCATGACCCCTCTTTTCCTCAACAAACAAGCACCTGATGAGAAATTTGCATGCTACTCTGCTGCAATGGATTAAGCCCCTCCCTTTTCCCACGCTTTTTCTGCCTTGCCTGCTTATCCTTTAATCTGCAATTGTAAAAGCTTTTCAATGGCAAACAACCCTAACTCCTCTTGCTTGCTCTTCTGAAGGCTGAGAAGCTCTCTATCTCCTGCCCTACACCAAAACAGCCCACAAAAAGCACACCGATCTGCAGCTCTTGCTGGGCGCTTGATCATCATCTGCCTCCCCAACGCTCCTGTGCATACCCTCCCTCGCCAACACACACTCTCTCGCTCTCGCTCTCTCTCTCTCTCTCTCTCTGTCTCTCTCGCGCTCTCTCCCTACAGAAACCAAAAGCAGAAGAAGAAAAAGAAGAAGGAAGGAAGGAAGGAAGAAGGGGCACGGTGGTCGCATGGTCATGTGGTCACCTGCCCGCCGTCTCTTCAGCCCCGCCATCTTATGGCGGGTAGCGCAACGGCTGAGATAGACTGTCTACTATGCATCCGACGGTTGATAGAAAATCACCTAAACTATTTCGGGGAAAATTCTATTTAATACACCACATTTTAAAAATATATTTTGACTTATTCAAGATCTCCCCCCCCCCCCCCCCCCCTTTCCTTTCCAGCACTACCCATTAAAGGGTTTTGTTTTATTTTTTGGCTATACCTTTTTGCAAGCTCTCATGACGTGATGTACACATTAGGTATATGCCAAACTAGTCATTTTTTACTCAAGGGCAAGGGAAAACGGTACCCCTTTTAGTCGAGTTGGATAAGAGTCTTTGTCTCTTTCATAAAAAGTTACCCCTCCCAAAATAGTTGAGCTGGATACGAGTTGCTATATTACATCATGTAGTAGTAGTAGGTGAGTTGAAAAAGAGTTTATATGTGATTTATTTCAAAAAAAAAAAAGTGCAACTCTGAAGTGCTTAATCGTGATCGTTCGGTTCAGCTAGTGCCTTGTATAAGAGTTGCTATGCAGTTAAAAAAATTGACCCCACCTAGCAAGAAAGGATAAGAATTTATATGTGCTCGTTGCAAGAACAAGCTTGGTTATCAAGCTCCCCACATTAAGTGGTAGTTGAGTTGGATAAGAGTTGTCGAACAAAAAATAATAATTTGTAGTTGCTGAGTTGGATAAGAGTTGCTATACATGTAACGGTGGATAAGAGAGAAAGTTACGACTTATGGTGGTCACAAAATGTGCAAAACAAGCAGACATCTTTAAGGACTTTAAAACACAAAGTGTGAGAAAGTTTGAAGGCCAGCATTGTCAGATATGTTGAACACTCTGTAGGTGTTGGACTCAAACAAGCATTACACCCAAGCCCTTTTATGGGGTCTGTGGGCGAGAGCCTTCGAGGCAAACATTTGGAGCCATAATGGGCAATTTCCTTAAGGGTTCAATAATCATAGAGGTGGGCTAACAAGTAGTCAAATCTTAGGGTTCAAGAGTATTTATTATTATATGTTGTACTAAAATATTATAAATGGCTAATAGAATATTGTCGCATTCTACTTATGCTAGATTTTTTCTCAAGGGTTTTTCTATAACACAAATCTCTTCTTGTCTATGTGCTCTTTCTTGTTGATTGATCTTTTCATTTGCATCGTTTGGATTTTAGTTTATCTTGGTCTCATTGTCTCTATTTTCATTGATAACGCCATAACCCAAGTATAGCAAACGATCAAAAGTCATGAAGCAAAGTCAAGAGGCTTTGAAACTTTGAAACTCTTGAGTTTTCCCAAACTTACAAACTCAAGGACGGTCAAGACTTGTAAGCTCTTTACTTTCCTTAAAGCCTTTGTACAACTCAAAAGAAGTCAAGAAAAAGTAAATCCTCAATGTGCAATTCAGATTCGAAATTAAGTGGAGAGAGATTAGAAAGAACTCTTTAAAAGTAGCAGGTAGGGATCATCTCTAACATGAATACCATAGCATCCACTAGCAAGGATGATGAAGTTGATTGTCTTGAGCTAGTTATTATTCACCTCTAAGCTCTACAACAAGCATATGGTTGTTGAGTGTTGAGGAAAAGTACATTATTTAATAATCATGCAAGAAGGCTCACTTGAGCTTTCTACATGTTTCTTCCAAGTTCCACGGCAAGTGATGAAGCACCTTCGAGCATTGCGACCGAGAGATGTTAGATTTGTGATTGCTCATTTAATAGCAATGGTATAGATATATGTTGTGTATCTAGTCAAGATTCAAGTGCAATGTGACGAATCAAAACTATGTCTTCCTGATTAAAAGTTGTGTATTGTTCTTCATTTCTCTTATCTTTAATTGTTGTATCATGTTACTGATCTTTTGATTGTTGTATAAGGACTAAGAGATGCTTCTGTGATTAAGTGTATGTGCATTATCTAAATGGATATATGTGTACTAAATAATCATCTTGGTTGGCCAAGAGCTTAGCAAAGATCATCTTGGTTGGCCAAGAGCTTACCAAAGATCATCTTGGTTGGCCAAGAGCTTAGCAAAGATCTTATGTATTTTGACTTGCAAAAACTGTTGGTGGGAAATCTTTTGTCACAAATGACTTTTTTCTTGCCATTTAGTTGATGTTACTCGATAATTGTCGAAGGAATATATTTTCAGCAATTGTGTCAAAGGAGATAGAAAGTTATGGCTACATAAAGAATTCATGTGAAATATCTATTCTCATCAGTAGTTGTCTCCTTAACTTGGTACTAAACCTGCAATATCAACTCTAAATAATTGAAACACATTATATGAACAGAGTGTTCGAGATAAAGTTCTCTGATACTACTAGTTTGCATTATCTATAAAGTCTACTCAATAAGTAGTATTTGAGGACACATGGATATGAATTCAAATTCACTCTAGTAAAGCGCATTGATGAATACATAAATCACATAAATAAATTATAATGAAGAATTTGTGTGTGTGAGTGTGTGTGAGTGTGTGTGTGTGTGTGTGTGTGTGTGTGTGTGTGTGTGTGTGTGTGTGTGTGTGTGTTGTTTGTAAAGTTGGCCTGCAATTATGGTTTCAACTGTTAGCATTACCAATAATGTGAATACTAACCACTGGTCTACAAATTATTCTCTCACAAGAATTCCCCTTTGAAACATAAAACCGTTACAAATAGCCATGCATTCCCCAAATGCACCAAATCGCTTTGCAAAAACTCTGAATTCAATGCAACCACATGGCTACCGACATGCACAACTCAGTGAACTAACTGAGACATGCAATCACTAGAAGGGTCAGTCACCCAATCATGCATCCAGTTTAAGTTTGGGAAAGCAAAAGGAAAGAAGTTAATTAAATAACAAAAACTTCAAACATGTAAAATAAGGGTCCCCTCCCCCCCCCATCAAACCCTAACTAGGGCTTCTCAAACCACATCCGCCTCGCAGCCTCAACCCCCATCAGTTTAGCCTGGCGGCTGACACAGCTACCTATACTCAATCAAAAACCAAGTTTAAAATCCCATAATGGGTGCTACAGAAGGATCGCACCAGAACAAGGCATCAATGCCTTCTCCAGCAGTGAACAAAAGATTTCTACAAACTCTTACCTGAAAGAATCATGTTGGTTTACAACCATATTCAACTGAGGCACTGTCAGCGCGTTTAAAACTATGTCAAAGTTCCTTTGCGACCTCTATTTGTGATTTTTTTGCCTAGGTCACAAAATTTTCAAATGCATGAGAGACAAGTATTTTACCTTCATACATGATCTAAACTTTTTGTATGTTTTGCAAGTATGGAACTGAAAAGAATCTATCGTACACCAAACTTTAGTTTGCAAAATTCTAGCCACTTTCTTGCACTTTGACTTTTTTACACTCCCTTTATCAACTTGAGCACATAGTCTTGCCTTTCCATCCGAGATGCTCGCAGTAAGTGCAGACTTTTCGACACTATTGTCACCCCCACACCCTTGTATGCAACAGAGACATGGTGTACCGGTCTTCCATCATTCACATTGGGCCAACATTTCACGACTACAGACCACCATGCTAGCTTGTATGATTCGGGCGAAGCCCTCGGCTCCACACGGGATTCTTTTTGCAGAGTTTGTCATTCCACCCATTCAAATAGCTAGAACTTTCTAGCTCATCGCATATATTCAAAGAGTTTAGGATCTACCAGATACAGACACGAGATATACGCGGGCCTCACTTGCCTCCTCACACTCCCTTCATGATCAAGGCTACCGACTGTCGTGGTTCTCACATGCATCTCAATTCCTCCTTGATTCATTTGGCATCTCCATTATAGAGCTCCCTGTGAAAAATTGTCAACTAGTAGTATTTTCCTAACTTGAGATTTTGTAGGCCTATGGCCAAATAAAAGTTAGAGATAGGTTCATACATGTATGTAGAGGCCCAAAGTATGTGTACACTACTTTTGAGGTCACATTAATTAGAGGAGGTCGAGTGTGGAGCTCTTCTATTGGCTCATAATTTGGTGCATTCCTATTTGACCAAATTTCTAGGTATATGGGTGAATCCTATTGGACCCCAATTTTAGCCTATCATAAGACAAGTGGCCAAGAGGCACTATGGCTGCTATAAATAGCCATCTCCACGAGTATGTACACATCTCATTTTCATTCTATTGAATGAATGTTATGCTCTTTGAAGGTCCATCTTCTTCTCTCTCACTTTTTTGTTCATATCTTGCATTCTAGCCACTAGAATTGTGATTTCTTTGTTGCTATGGCTTCACACGTGTGAAATGCAGGTTGTAGGCTCTGAAGTACGGACAGGGACAGCAAGTTTCTGTTTGTGGAAGCTTATGATCAGATTTTGATGTTTAGTTGATGTTTAGTATGCTTAACATCACAATTTCTATCATTTTTTCAATCTAGATGTGCATAACTTCCATGGCCAAGATCTTTATGAAACTTTAGCATCTTTTGGATCTGAGTTTTTCACATGGTATCAGAGCATTAGGCGGCCAAATGTGCAGGTTTTGCCAGATTTAGAAGAGATTTGTGGGCGAGTTTGCTTTTGTAGCATTCCAATCAAGTTTCTAGCTAAAAATCTTGTTGATTTATGTGTAGAAATTGGATCTTTGTGATCAAAACATCATTTGTATGCATTTCAATTGAAGTAGGGCGAATTCCCTCTGTACTTATCAGAATAAGGAGACAAAAATTGTTTTGGAAAGAGGGAGATGCAAGATCCAACAAGATCCTATTAGTTTTCCATTCTAGCATATAGTTTTTTGATTCAATTTCTTGCTTCTTCATGTCAAAAACTTCAAAATTGATGTAACCCTCTGATTTTCAGTTTGCTGAATGATTCAAGAGTGTATTTCAATCTTAGGAGTGAGGGAAAAGCAAGTATATTGAGGTTTGGTCTTGGTTTGATCAAGAAATCATAAAACTAGTGGCTAAAATTAAGGAAAAAGTGAGGAAAAGAGAGAAAAAGTAAGGTTTTAGGTTCCAAATCTTTGTGACTTCTTCTTGTGTTTCATTTGTTGATTCAAGAGAGTGCTTAGTGCATTGGAACAGGTCAAAGATCAGAGATCAATCATTGCAACATGGCTACAAATGGAGGCTACATGTTGGAAAGCAATGATAGGCTTACCTCCCTCAACTATTCTACTTGGAAAGTAAGGATGGAGTCTTTGCTTGAGATGAATGAGTTGATGGATATTGTTGTAGGTGTGGAGGAGAGACCTTTGGCACCTCAAGAACAATTGAGGTATGACAAGAGGGCAAAGAAAGCCCTTCACATGATCAAGATGAATGTGACAAATGAGCTTATCAAAGAGGTTGGTAAGTGCACATCATCTAGTGAAGCTTGGGAAGCCTTGAAGAAGGTTTATGAATCCAAGTCTACTTCTAGAGTGTTGACTTTAAGAAGGCAAATCTTTTCTTGTATGCAAAAGAAGAGTGAGAATGGACATGCTTTTGTTTTGAGAGTTAAAGCATTGAATGATGAGTTAGCATGCATTAATGATGGCATAAATAATGAGGAGCTTGTTCAAGTGATTCTCAATGGCTTGTTGGATGATCATGCTAATCTTGTTCAAAGTTATGCTATCCAAAAATGTTTACCAAGTGTTGGAGACTTGCAAGAGGTCTTGTTGGCTGAAGAATTCAGGTTGCAAGCAAGAGTGGGAGCATCTTCTACATCTCAAGGAGGAGAAGAGGAGGCAATGTTCTCTAAAGGCAAGTTCAAGGGCAAAGGTAAAAGCAATTGGTCTAAAGGGCAAGACCAAGGTGAGCACTCTACTTTTGGCAAAAAGAAGGATAGATCTAAGCTAAAATGTTTCTATTGTGGAGTCAAAGGGCATTTTGCTAGTGATTGTTTTAAGAAAAAGAGGGATCAAGGGGAAAAGCAAACCAATCTAACTATTGATGAGGGTGGGGATGAGCTTCTTTCAAATGATGCTTTTGTTATGTCATCTTGCTTGTTGGCTAATCATGGAGACATTGATCCTTGGTGGATTGATAGTGGAGCCACTTCTCATATGACATATCATAAAGAGTATTTTTCATCTTTAATGGCATTTGATGGTGATAGGAAGGTAATCTATACCGCAAATGATGGTGAGTGTGCAATCAAGGGGATTGGCACAATTCCTATTTCACTTTCTACAAATAGGAATATAGAATTGAAAGATGTTTTGCTCATTCCATCCATTACCAAGAACTTACTTAGTGTAAGCCAAATGCTTGACAAAGGATTCAAAGTTGAGTTTGATGGTGATGCTTGCTTGATCAAAAAGGGGTGTAGTATCATTGCAAAAGGGAAAAGGCAAGGGAAATTGTTCAAGCTTGATGCATGTGTTGTTGCTAACCAAGTTGGATGCATGGCAAATGAACAAATGTCAATTCAAGAGGTATGGCATAAAAGGATGGGACATCTCAACTACAAGGCCTTGGAGGTAATAGCCAAAAAGGAGGTAGTAAGGGGACTTCCCAAGTCTCTTACTTGCTTGAATCATGTTTGTGAAGAATGTGCTTTGTCTAAATCACATAGATTGCCATATACTAGATCTATATCTAGATCTAAGATGCCTTTTTCTCTCTTGCATTCGGATATTCATGGTGTTACTACAATTAGCAATGGAGGTGCTAAGATGTATGTAACTTTCATTGATGATTTTAGTAGATTTTGTTGGGTTTATCTACTAAAGAGCAAGGATGAGGTGTTTGATGTGTTTGTCAAGTTCAAAGTTGCTATTGAGACTCAATTTACAACCAAAATCAAATGCTTGAGGAGCGACAATGGTGGTGAATACATTTCTAACAAATTCAAAGCCTTTTGCGATGAGCATGGGATCAAGAGGGAGTACACATGTCCAAGAACACCACAACAAAATGGAGTGGCCGAGAGGAAGAATAGAACCTTGTGTGAGAGTGCAAAGGCAATGAGATTGAATGCTAATCTTCCTAAACCTTTTTGGAGTGATGCTTTGTTGTGTGCAAATTTCCTTTGCAATAGATGGCCAAGTGTTGTATTGGAAGGAAAAACCCCTTTTGAAGCTTTGTTTGGTACGAAGCCTAATGTCAAGTTTCTAAGAACTTTTGGATGCATTTGCTACTTCAACATTACTCTTGATGATAGAACTAAGGAGGATCCATCTTCAAGAAAGGGCATTTTTGTTGGTTATAGTGAAGTAAGCAAAGCATATAGGATTTATGTTCCTTCAATCAAGAAAGTGTTCACAAGTAGGGATGTCATTTTTGATGAAGGTAACATTCCAAAAGTTGTTTCAAGTGATGATGGTGTTGTTGCAACTAATGTGCTTGATGACAATGGAGTTGATGACACATTGGATGTGGATGTTGAAGAAGCCTCTTCAAGTCAAATTCCAAGGAGAACTCCAAGGCATAAAGTGAAACCCTCAAGGCTCACTTATGATGGCAAAGGTAAGCAAGTGGTGGATGGATCCAACTATGCTTTCCTAACTTCTTTTGATGTACCTTCATGTGTAGATGAAGCAAGGCAAGAAGAGGAATGGATCCAAGCAATGGATCTTGAGTTTGAAGCACTTATGAAGAACAACACATGGAGATTGGTGGAGCTTCCAAAGGGCAAAAGTGCAATTGGATGCAAATGGATCTTCAAGGTAAAGACAAATCAAGATGGATCTATCAACAAGTTGAAGGCAAGGTTGGTGGCTAAAGGTTATGCTCAAGAGCATGGCATTGACTATGAGGAAACCTTTGCACCCGTGGCAAAGATGGTGAGCATAAGAGTAATCATTTCCCTTGCAACTCTTTATGGATGGGATCTTTGGCAATTAGACATTTCTAATGCTTTCTTGAATGGTGATCTTGAAGAGGAAGTCTACATGGAGCAACCCGAGAGCTATGTTTCTCATAGCAAGCCTAATCATGTGTGTTTTCTACAAAAAAGTTTGTATGGTCTTAAGCAAGCACCAAGGAGTTGGTATGCTAGGCTTAACTCTTTTCTACTTTCTCAAAACTTCACTATGAGTGAGTATGATCATTCACTTTACTTTAGAATTAGTGCTAATGATGTTACAATCCTTCTAATTTATGTGGATGACATTATTTTAAGTGGAGGGAACAAGGAAGATATAGAAGATATCAAGAAAGCACTAAAAAAAGAATTTGAAGTGCATGATCTTGGTCTTTTGAGCTATATCTTAGGAATAGAAGTAATTAGAACTTCTCAAATCACTTTTATTTCACAAGAGAAGTATGCTATTTCTATTCTCAATAGATTTCATATGGTAGATGCAAATCCTATTGATACACCTATGGAATCACATGTAAAGCTAACTATAAGAGGTAATGAAAGATCCTTCGAGGACATTACTCTCTATAGGAAGCTAATAGGTTCTCTTATATATCTAACCATCACAAGACCTGATTTATCTTATTGTGTTGGTAGATTAAGCCAATTCATGCAAGATCCTAGCATAGAACATTGGAAACTAGGAAAGAGGATCTTGAGATACATCTCGGGAACAAAAGATTTTGGCATTGTTTATAGAGGCTCATCACCTAACTTATTTGGTTTTTCAGATTCAGATTTTGCAGGAGACCTTATGGATAGAAAATCCATAAATGCACATGCTATTTTCATAGGTGATGGAGCTATCTCATGGATGTCGAAGAAACAAGCAACTATATCACTTTCTTCTAGTGAGGCCGAGTACAAAGCTTTGACATCATGCACAAAGGAGATGGTGTGGATCAAGAGGATGATTATGGAGCTTCATTTGCTGGATTTTTCAGAGAGTCCAATCATCTTTTGTGACAACCTTTCAGCCCAAAGTCTAGCAAGCAATCCGGTTTTCCATGCAAGGAGCAAACATATCGAGGTGGCTTACCATTTTGTGAGAGAACAAGTGTTGGCAAAAGAGATCAAGCTTGAACATGTCCCATCAAAGGAATGTGTGGCTGATATCTTTACCAAAGCATTGGGAAAGGACTTATTTTTCAAGCATAGAACAAGTCTTGGTGTACTTTCTAAATCTATGCTAAAACTAGTTGAAGAGGGAGTGTGAAAAATTGTCAACTAGTAGTATTTTCCTAACTTGAGATTTTGTAGGCCTATGGCCAAATAAAAGTTAGAGATAGGTTCATACATGTATGTAGAGGCCCAAAGTATGTGTACACTACTTTTGAGGTCACATTAATTAGAGGAGGTCGAGTGTGGAGCTCTTCTATTGGCTCATAATTTGGTGCATTCCTATTTGACCAAATTTCTAGGTATATGGGTGAATCCTATTGGACCCCAATTTTAGCCTATCATAAGACAAGTGGCCAAGAGGCACTATGGCTGCTATAAATAGCCATCTCCACGAGTATGTACACATCTCATTTTCATTCTATTGAATGAATGTTATGCTCTTTGAAGGTCCATCTTCTTCTCTCTCACTTTTTTGTTCATATCTTGCATTCTAGCCACTAGAATTGTGATTTCTTTGTTGCTATGGCTTCACACGTGTGAAATGCAGGTTGTAGGCTCTGAAGTACGGACAGGGACAGCAAGTTTCTGTTTGTGGAAGCTTATGATCAGATTTTGATGTTTAGTTGATGTTTAGTATGCTTAACATCACAATTTCTATCATTTTTTCAATCTAGATGTGCATAACTTCCATGGCCAAGATCTTTATGAAACTTTAGCATCTTTTGGATCTGAGTTTTTCACACTCCCCTCAGGTACCCATTAGTATATTAGGTGCTTCTTATATAGAGCATATCTCAACCGTACTTGGAGGCGACAGCTTGGGGTTGAACCCGCCTATTACTGGATGTGAGAGATGTCAACAAGTTTAGTCATATTTTGGTAAATTGTCAATTGAGGCCAAAATTCATTTTAGATTTAGAGATAATTTTTTTGAAGTTATATTGATTTAAAATACATTCAATAAACACTTTTTGAAAGTGTGGGAAAGTTGGTAGTCGAGTTTGAAAGAGATTCAATTTTGAACTTTGTGTACATTGAATCTAGTCCCAAAATAGTAGGGTTTTTCATATTGGAGGGAAAGCCAAGTGGCAAAGTAGGATTTGGACCTGTTATATATTGTTGTAACTCGTGGAGAAAGGGATCTTCTCTCTTCTCTCTCTCATTTCATCATTATACATGGTTCTCTTTGGGTTCTACTACTCATTGGTGCACTCTCATGATGTTATCTTGCAATTCTATGTGTAGAATGATCATTTATTGCTCTTTTCGGTTCCACACGTGTGAAATACAGTAGGGTACTGTAATTGTATGGACAACAACTATATTTTATGTTTTGATTCATGTTTGATCAGTATCTCTTAGAGTTTGCATCTCATTTTGTATGTAGATGCTGATTTTGCTACGTTGGCATGATTGATGGTTTGCTCTTTTTGTAATAAAAAATCAGGGACATGGATTTGGATCTTGAATGATCTGAAATTCTTCACATGGTATTAGAGCTATTGTGTTTCAGGTTATGAAAGGATCAACCACATTTATCAAAGATCTGGAGGAGTTACCAATGCTAGAGCATGTTAGATTGATTTCTACTAAAAAAATCTCCATTTTTGCATATGTAGAATTGACCTTTTGTAGATCAAAACTCAATATAGGTTTATATACTTGATGATTCCGATTTCACTTGTTTTACTAGAATTATCCGATTTTTGGTGCATTAGGAAGGTCTAATTGGAGGCTACAAGATGATATATCAAGTTTTTAAAAATTGCATGTAGAATTTGAGATATTCATTTTTTTGTGATTTTGTCAAAACCCTAAGTTTGTGAGGTTACTGAACTTCATTTGAGTGTGTTTCAATCTTAGAAAGTGGCAAGAATCATTAGATTGAGGATAGATCATAGGTTGATCAAGATTTTACTATTCTATGTGTTGATTTTCTAGTTAGAAGTGCTAGAAGAGATTTGAGAGGTTCCATATCCTTGTGATTTGTTCTTGAGTTTATTTGTTGGCAGAGTGCTTTGTGCATTGGAAGAGGTTGAAAGAAGAAAGTCATGTCAGTTCAACATGGCTACAAGTGGTGGATTTATGTTGGAGAGCAATGATAGGCTTACCTCAACCAACTATTCTACTTGGAAGGTGAGGATGGAGTCCTTATTGGAGATGAATGAGTTGATGGAGATTGTTGCAGGTGTGGAGGAGAGGCCTCAAATACCTCAAGATCAAATGAGGTATGACAAGAGAGCCAAAAGGGCTCTACACATGATTACGATGAATATTACCAATGAACTTCTCGAGGAGATCGGTAAGTGCACATCATCTTTGGAGGCTTGCAAAGCTTTGAAGAAGCTTTATGAATCCAAGTCTACATCAAGATTAGGAGGAAAATCTTTCAAAGTTTGCAAAAGAATGAAGAGAGTACTCATTCTTTTGTTTTGAGGGTTAAAGCATTCGATGATGAGTCATCATGTATTGATGAAAGCATTAAGGAGGTAGAACTTGTTCAAGTTAGGCTTAATGGCTTGTTGGATGATCATGCAAATCTTGTTCAAAGTTTTGCTATTCAAAAAACTTTGCCAAGTATTGTGGATTTGTAAGAGATCTTGGTGAATGAGGAGTATAAACTTCAATCAAGAGGAGGTGTATCTACATCAACATCTCAATATGAAGAGGAGGTATGTTCATCAAAGGCAAGTTCAAGGGCAAAGGCAAAGGCAAATGGTCAAAAGGACAAGATCAAGGTGAGACTTCCTCTTTTGGCAAAAAGAAAGATAAGTGTAAGTTGAAATGCTTTTATTGCCACATCAAAGGGCATTTTGCTAATGAATGTTTGAAGAAGCAAAGAGATTGTTACCCGATATTTTCGCACGGAAAATCAGGCTAATATTGAAGTTTAAGTTTGCAATAATTGAAAACACCGGCATGTAAAATCCGGTTATTAGAGAAAAATTGACACAAATTTGCCTTAGAACTGGGTCTCAGCCCGTCCTAAATGAGGCTAGAGCAAATTTTGCGGCCTTAGAAATGGCCGGCAAATATTTTACGGCTTTTCAAAAAAATGGCCAGCTGTAAAAAAATAGCCGATATGACCGTGCTAAAATCTCACCATGTACTGAGCCCATTTTTACTAATATATGATCACTCAATGTATTTTTCAGGAAAATCGTGTTTAATGCCGGAAAAGTCAATCACAGAAGAAAAAACTGAGAAAGAAAATTTTTGGGTAAAAACGGGACAGGGAAATATGGATTCAGTGTCAAGGAGTCACATAAACCCTAATGGCAAAGTTTGGACAATTTACGGGCAATTAACAAAATGTGTGGGCCAAGTGGTTACCCAACAGGCCAAAAACCCAGACAAATGAGCAGTAGGCGCACGACCCTTAAAAAAACAAAGAAAGGCCAAAAACGAAGGTACCCAAAGAAAAAATGAAGGCCGCCTACTAAAAATAAGGGTTGAAAAAGGGCCTCATCCAAAATTTGCACAATAAATGCCAAACACCTTGGAGGCTAAAAATTGGGAGGTACACCCACTAGCCATTGACATTTTGGGCTTCTACAAAAGGGGAAACTTCATTGGCCTCCCTAGACTTTGACAAAAATGGCATCTTGGCTAGTTTTGGAAGAGAGCCTTGAATGCACCACTCCCTCACTCTCTTATGGAGGCCACTAGGTGTACTATCAAATGGGTTGAGGACAAATGGCAGAGAGGGCTTGAAGGGCATGAAAATTGGCAAAGCCTCATTTTGAAGGGGGACACTTGGGATTTACTATATAAGGAGGCCACTCTTTGTGTTAAGATATAGTTGATTGATAGTTGGATGATAGTTGGATGATGATGTGATAGTTGATTGATAGTTAGATGATCATGTGATAGTTGATTGATAGTTGGATGATAGTTGGGTGAGTTAGATGATGATGTGATAGTTTGATGTGATGTTGGTTGAGAGTTTTTTAGAGTTGAAAGTTTTTGGAAGATGGGTGCTTGCTTGAGAGATCTTTGTTGATGAGTAGGTTTGATTCCTTGTAAGTTTGGTTTGATGGATGGTTATATGTGGTTTTTGCCTTATAGTATGCTTATGCATTGGTACAAGTATTGTCTTGCATAGTTGCTTGTGGAGTGATGGATGTTTGGGGTTGAATGCTTGTTAGTGGATTCAGAGTAGACTCACTTTGTAGTTGATAACAATGGATAGGTTGGGTGCTTGTGGTTTGGTTTGAGAGTTGTGTTTTTCCCTCCAAGTAGTTGATTGATTGTTGGAGGCTTGATTGGGTTGATGGAGTTTTTGTTTGCACTCCTTGGGATTGAATCTATGCTTGTTGATGGGAAAAGTGGGTTGTGCTTGAATATTAGAGTAATGTGTTGAGAGAATTGCTTTTGTTGAGAGTGATTTTATGGTGAGGGTTGGTTGGTTGGTTGTAGTCCATTGTCATACTAGTAGGCTTATATCTTGAATGAGTGGGATGGTTTTCTTGAGGGCTTGGTGTGAGTGATGGGTTGCTGATTTTTTTAGCCATTGTATTTTTCTGGCCTTGTTTTTTTTTTTTACAGACTTTCGATTCAGTTTTCTCTCAACTTAACCGTTAACATTTCAATCGCACCGTTCATATTTTAGAAACTTTCATTTTCTTCATTTTCTTTTTTTACACCAATTCGATCGGACACGCGTAAAGTGGATAAACTGCGTCAACATGTCTGGCTCTGATTTTTGCTACAAGGTTTATGACTAAAGTTTCCACGAACCGGCTACCTAATTGCGCATTGAGGTATGTTTTGATTTTTCAAACTCTATTTGTACCAATAAACATAAAGTAATATGTTTTTTCATGAACATGTTATGTTGTGTGATAGTAGGGTTTTTCCACATTTCCAACTAAATCGTTATAAGCGTTTTTGTTGGGAAGCAAGTAAGTTTCATGAAGTTCTGGTTGTAAGTTTTTTAAGTTAAATCGGAATGCAATGTGAGGTTATTACTATAGTCAACTACATGTGAATAAGATTTTTATAAAGCGTTTTTGTGAAGCAAGGAAGGTTTTATAGACCGCTTACATCTGTTTGGTAACAAGGTCATATAAATTTGAGTTCGGATGCGTTTGCATTTTGTGGTTACGCTCGTTCAACTGAGTGAATAACGGGCCGATTGTGCACTGTAGTGAATCGTACTAAAAATTTTAGAACCAGAATGGTAGTATGCCGGTGTGTAGTGTTTCAGGAACCATGCACTCCAAAGATTCTGTACTTGCTATTGTTTTGACATGATGAAATTATTTGTGATTTTGGCCGGATAGGGTAAGTAGCTATTGAGGTTTTCCATTTACTCCATGTGTCATCTAGGGTATCAGTATTTACGCCGTAATTGCTATTTTTAAATGATTTAAACTAGACTGACAATGGAATTGTTTTCCGTTAGGAAAGAGGGGACAACCGATTCATGAGTTGAATTGTACTTATCATGGAATCGCTTCTTCATTTTAAAGTTAAAACAATGTTCTACTAGTAGATCATACATTGCTAGTAGTGGAGCCTGGTTTTCCTTGATATTAACTACATGTGGTTGTTGGCCGGTCTATAAACTAGTTGACATACGACATGATTGATAAATTGTGAAAATCGTCAAGTTGGAATCGTTTGTTTTCCATTATGAAGCGTATTAATTGGACCCGACCTCTGTGAAACACCAGAGCGGGCCATCCACCATCCGCGGTTGAAATACACCGCCTTGGTTAAGTGTCACACTAGTCACACCCGCCGTCGGTACTGTCTAGCAAAATACCTAGACCCGACGGTCGGCGAAAATACCGCCGCTTAGCAAACAAAGCGGTGCATATAACTTGCACCCCACGAGCACATCATGGAGAGTAAATCGGTTTCTAGCCCATGTAAGATCTTTATTAACTGTAAGCCGAATTCAATGGGGAAAGAGACTTAGCGAATTAGCGATCATAAGTTTTTACGGAACCATAATTCTAGAAAACTAGTGAATCATTGAACCAAAAGTATTAGCACCCCCTCCTTGCAACCGTATCTCTGAGAGCCTGGAAAACTCTCATCGGTTGGGGAGCACGGGGCAATAGAGAGGGCCATCAGGGTTGGAAGTGGCAAATCCTATGTTGCTCACGTAGGGCCGAACCGCCATTAGAGGTGGGACCCCTTGACCCTTTTAGGACGTTTTGGCTGGACCAACCCCCTGTCAAAAATGGCCCTAACATTGGTGCGTCTGTCGGGAGAAATTTGATAATGGGCTATTGTTTGAAGGGCGATTATCTATATGTAGGGCTGTGGACTGTATAGATTAGCCACTTGCGGGTTGCTTAGGTTATTTGACCCGCCAGACGCTAACATTGGTGCGTCTGTCAAGAGGAACATTATATTACTTGGAAGAGTAATTATCCATGTCGATTGGTTTACAAAGCATACGTTTTAGAAATGGGTTGTCAGTCAAGGGAGCAACTCTGACCCGCCAGACGCTTAACATTGGTGCGTCTGCCGGGAGGAATTTAATAATGGGCTATTGTTTGAAGGGCGATTATCTATATGTAGGGTTGTGGACTGTACAGATTAGCCATTTGTGGGTTGCTTATGTTATTTGACCCGCTAGACGCTTAACATTGGTGCGTCTGCCGGGAGCTACTTGATAAGGGAATAGTGCTTGAAGGGTAGTCATACTATTAATAGGCTACAAATTTGATGTGTCTCAGATTGCATGTCTTGAGAACGATTCTAGTTTAGATCGTCGGCCCCAAGCTAGCATGTTTGTGCAATCTAAAAATCAGTATCGTGTTACTACAAGTCGAAGTGGTTAGCATCACACAGTGATGTGTGCTAATCCCACAAATAGAATATTCACCTTAGGGCCTTGTTAGTATGATAATAATGAAATCTTTCTCATGGATTGAGAAATTTTTTTGTGGAATTTTGACCATAGACACGCCTAATGAGAAAATAGATTTGGGTCTTTCCCTAGGCACAAGCATCTACTTGGCAGGTGAGGATGAAATGCCTCCTCTAGAATTAGAGGAGAAAAAAATGCTCTGTGAGCCTGATATATCGATGGATACACTAGAGGTAATGACCGAAGAAGGACTTACCAGTGCCACTGACGCGTTTTTAGAGGCCCTTGATCAAAAAGAGTATGGAAGAGAAGACCTTACATCGATAGGGCTATAGAAATTTCATTACAAGAGGCTAGTCTATTGCCTAGAGAACCACGTCTAGCCACAGATAGCAGGAGTTTAGCAGAAGATGCACCTCCCGTACTCCCAAAAGTAGTCGACACTCAAGAACAGCCACCACAGAAGCTCATGAACATAACTTTCCTTGAAGATCATGAGGATAGCACCAGTGATCTACAAATAACAATAGCGTTATCACTACAAAAATGGGAAACACAGTCAGATACCCACACGGATGACCACCAGTTAGAAGTAGAGATAGGTGAGCCCTCGACACATTATGACAGTGAGGAGGAGATGCTTAATTCAGTTGAGAGTTATAGTGATGGATCGGATTGGGAGACCATGTCGAAAAATGAAATGGAGCCAACTCCAGAGGAGGAGGACACAGTATCTGATTGGAAAGCCACGTCTGAAAGCAAGTTCAATCAAACTCGGATGAAGGACTTGAGGAAGAAGTCATATGGGAGGACCCAAGCTTTGAGTCAATGGCAGAGAGTAAGATTGAATTGAGCTTAAATTCGATTGAGACCAACCATGACAAGAAGATTGTTGTGGAAGAAATTTTAGATGAGAATGATGATCTGCCCATAGCTCACCTGATTGTGCTAGCACCTAGCCCTACTCCTATCACTTCGAGAGTAAGGAGGGTGACTAAGCCAATAGTTGTCCCATATGACACTAGGGGAATACCTAAAATAGTAGGTCTCCTATTGCAATTTCACGGGAATGCGGATGAAGATGCCCATGAGCATGTCGAGGATTTTGAAACACTAATGCTTGTGAATAGGGTGAGTCCTGTGCATCAGATGATGTTGTTCACCAATACTTTGGTAGGAACAGCCAGGAGATGGTACCATGCTCTACCTAAAGCGTCTATCAGCACACTGGGGGAGTACTATCAAGAATTCTTTAGAGAATTCAGAGGCACTTATAATCTAGATAGTTTGATATTTGCCCTATCTACCATACAACAAACATCTATAGAAACTGTGCATCAGTATGCTAGACGATTTGGAGGATTAGTGCACCAGCTGGACCTAAGTTCTACAATGGTATTACCTCCGCAGCTACTACTTGATAGCTTTTTGGGAGGACTGTCGAGTAATATCCAGCTAGTGGTACGCCAATCTAGAGTCTCATCATTGGAAGAGGCAATATCTAGAGCCATGATTGTAGAGGAAGCAGACATCACCACACGTGAATGTCAGGCCATGAGAAATCTGATGCTAAATAGTAGCCGACAGAAACTAGGGCACGAGCTGCCAAGAATGAGAGAATTATATCATACAGGACTACCTTATGACACCTACGAGAGGACTGGACCCTCAAAGTTTTCCGAAGCAGAATGTGCTGAGGAAGAGAGAGTGCCAAGTAGCGTTAAGTTATTACCTAACTTTGTGGAGGATTATGGAGGGACACAAGAGAGTGGGTCAAATTTACACCATTATGGGCTAGACAATCAAGAAGCCCAGATTAGTAAGAATATAGACCGGTGGTCTAGATATCATAAGAATACCTCTAAGGATAGACGAGTTGAGACCAGCGACAATAGTCCTCCGATACATCCAATAGGAACACTCGTCCCTGAGGGGACTAGGGCAAGCGTGCTGACGGTAACCTGGAGAGAGTTACCGATAGACCCACCTAGGAAAGAGTGGATGGAAGGGTGTAATCGGCAGGTGAGTCTTGGGAAGGCCACTAAGTCTGAGGAGGCATTACCAACGATATTTAGCAATCAGATGGATCAAGTTGTACCTCATGACGAGGACGACGATAGCAATGCAGAGGAGCCAATATGTGCTAACCCACTAGTACCACCCCCTAGATCCAGAAACATAGATCTAACTCCAGCAATTCCAGAAAGAAGAGTTATTAAACCACCTATCTCTGATGACATTAATCAGGAGGAGTCATATGATATACAGAACCTATTCGAAGATCATAAGAATGTGGCGAACAAGAGTACATTGATGCATACTAACAAGGATGGGTACCAAAACCGTATCCAACAAACCCAAGAGGTTATTGATGGATATATTCCATTGGGAAAGAGGCATGCCAGACTATGTCTCTAAAGAAGATATCGAGAACAAGGGGCCTAAACTAGAAATTAGGGAGGAAATAAGGAACACTATACCTCCAACCATGGATAAACCCTATGATATGGGAAGGATATTCGATGTGGTAGGCGCAGATCTTCCATTTCTACCACGGAATTCAAACATACACCAAAATCACCCATATCAGTTGAGACATTTGAATAGTTTAGCCTCCTATTCCATACGTCATGATAGGGTTACCACGCATGGTGAATACCCAGACAACAAGGTGGATGTTGGATAGATGTGGTAAGGTGATAACAATACAGCCTTATGCCTGATTTCACATGGGGGAGTCGAGGGGTGGTAAGTTTGACTTTACTTTGTCGATCTGGTTTTGTTATACTTTTTATATTTTTTGGTCAACATTCTATCTTGTTTTAAAATACCACTAAAAAAAAAAAAATTGTTTCAGTATGGGATTTGTTATTACTACATGAGAGATTCATAGACACTATAAACGGTGACTTGGCTCTATTCACTCACGCTGCATTGCATCATGTAGGCACAATGTGCTTGGTCATTTGATTGCAAGACCGTTGTCTCATGCATCCATACCCCTGCATTCTGCATATACTCTGAGCTGCATAGGACATTACATATTTTCTCCTATGGGCATGAGTGTTTGATCAGAAGCATTAAAGGGAGGGTAAGAGAGGAAAAAGTGGGAACAGAAACAGTGCAGTGGGGTGGGGAGTGACTCCATCGCCCAATAGGTAAGGCATGATTGTCTAGACAGTTGGAGAGTTTCAGGACGTGACGGATAAAGAAAAACCGAGAGTCTCCACATGATGGTTACATACAATGGGATAACAAGCTTGAAACATCACTACTTCTTTGAATAGTGAACCATTTGAGACAGTTGCTGAAGGAAATTTATGCTTTGTACATAAAGTCGGATCAGATGGGATGGATGATTTGCAATGAATGTATACATTTGAATCAGTACCACCTACTGATATCAGACAACTAAGAAGATTCCTCTCCATATCCACTAATCGAAAACCATCTTTCATAAGGTCCCTACTAGGACAGAAAAAATAAGGAAAAAGTAAAAAGAAGAAAAAGATGAAGTGAAAAGAGAGAGAAAGAAAGAGTGAGAGAAAAGAAAGAAAAAAAAGAAAAAAACTTCAACCGTCTCTATCATATCGCGAACCAATTTGTGAGGACGAGTGACGCCTCGCACATCCATAAGAGGTGAGGACGATTTTCCTAATTGATTCTATAGACTAGTGGAAAACCAGCATCTTGTATATTGGATCTTAGGACAGTAAGTTGTCCTACATGGACTACTGTCAAAATATAGGGTTTGAGAGAAGAGTCAGTACAGAGAGGAGACTAGATGCTTATTCCCTGTTGAATCAGTTCTTAGAGAGTATAAGTTGAATGTCTAATCAAAAAAAGAATTGGTAATCACCACTTTGGACCGGTTTCAGAGTTGGGGCACTAAAGCCTCATCATGCATACATTCACACACACATCAATGACACAGTGTTAGACACAATACTGATGACTTGCATCCATATCATCCCATCTCCAATCCTGAGATTTGCATTTGCATATCCCTCCATGCATGGGTCCGAAAGTGGACATTGCCTTACATCTGATGGAATTGGGAGCATTTGCCATGTAGGTCACAGGTGGGTTTTTGTAGGTATGAAGACACCAAATTGTTCAAAGATGCTGTGGTTAAATCCAATCCGGTTGCAAGTGGATCTTAAGGGCTAAATCGATGGCCTTTGGGTAGGAAGTTGTTGAACACATCCTACCAACTCACTGTGGTTAGCATCACCTAGCAAGGGTGCTAAGCCCCTAAACTTGATCCACCACCAGGAGCTGGTCTGCAAAACCAGAGACTCTGGGTCCACTGTATGGGGACCATACTACCTAGTGGTAGTCGCCAATGTTAGCTGATATTTTCGCACGGAAAATCAGACTAATATTGAAGTTTAAGTTTGCAATAATTGAAAAAATCGGCATGTAAAATCCGGTTATTAGAGAAAAATTGGCACAAATTTGCCTTTGAACTGGGTTCCAGCCCGTCATAAATGAGGCTAGAGCAAATTTTGCGGCCTTAGAAATGGCCGGTAAATATTTTACGACTTTTCAAAAAAATGGCCAGTTGTAAAAAAATAGCCGGTATGACCGTGCTAAAATCTCACCATGTATTGAGTCCATTTTTACTAAGTGTATTTTTCAAAAAAACCGTGTTGTCGTGGGAGCCCTAGTTATGAATGCCGAAAAAGTCAACCACAGAAGAAAAAACTAAGAAAGAAAAATTTCGGGTAAAAACGGGACAGAGAAATATGGATTCAATGTCAAGGAGTCACAGAAACCCTAACGGCAAAGTTTGGACAATTTACGGGCAATTAACGAAATGTGTGGGCCAAGTGGTTGCCCAACAGGCCAAAAACCCAGACAAATGAGCAGTAGGCGCACGACCCTTGAAAAAACAAACCGCCTACTAAAAATAGGGGTCGAAAAAGGGCCTCACCCAAAATTTGGATAATAAATGCCAAAACACCTTGGAGGCTATAAAATTTGGGAGGTACACCCACTAGTCATTGACATTTTGGGCTTCTAGGGTGAACAAAAGGAAAAACTTGATTGGCCTCCCTAGCCTTTGACAAAAATGACATCTTGGCTAGTTTTGGAAAAGAGCCTTGAATGCACCACTCCCCCACTCTCTTATGGAGGCCACTAGGTGTACTATCAAATGGGTTGAGGACAAATGGCAAAGAGGGCTTGAAGGGCATGAAAATTGGCAAAGCCTCATTTTGAAGGGGGACACTTGGGATTCACTATATAAGGAGACTACACTTTGTGTTAAGATATAGTTGATTGATAGTTGGATGATGATGTGATAGTTGATTGATAGTTGGATGATAGTTGGGTGAGTTAGATGATGATGTGATAGTTTGATGTGATGTTGGTTGAGAGTTTTTTAGAGTTGAAAGTTTACTGGAAGATGGGTGCTTGCTTGAGAGATCTTTGTTGATGAGTAGGTTTGATTCCTTGTAAGTTTGGTTTGATGGATGGTTATATGTGGTTTTTGCCTTATAGTATGCTTATGCATTGGTACAAGTATTGTCTTGCATAGTTGCTTGTGGAGTGATGGATGTTTGGGTTGAATGCTTGTTAGTGGATTCAGAGTAGACTCACTTTGTAGTTGATAACAATGGATAGGTTGGGTGCTTGTGGTTTGGTTTGAGAGTTGTGTTTTTCCCTCCAAATAGTTGATTGATTGTTGGAGGCTTGATTGGGTTGATGGAGTTTTTGTTTGCACTCCTTGGGATTGAATCTATGCTTGTTGATGGGAAAAGTGGGTTGTGCTTGAATATTAGAGTAATGTGTTGAGAGAATTGCTTTTGTTGAGAGTGATTTTATGGTGAGGGTTGGTTGGTTGGTTGTAGTCCATTGTCATACTAGTAGGCTTATATCTTGAATGAGTGGGATGGTTTTCTTGAGGGCTTGGTGTGAGTGATGGGTTGCTGATTTTTTTAGCCATTGTATTTTTCTGGCCTTGTTTTTTTTTTTTTACAGACTTTCGATTCAGTTTTCTCTCAACTTAACCGTTAACATTTCAATCGCACCGTTTATATTTTAGAAACTTTCATTTTCTTCATTTTCTTTTTTTACACCAATTCGATCGGACACGCGTAAAGTGGATAAACTGCGTCAACATGTCTGGCTCTGATTTTTGCTACAAGGTTTATGACTAAAGTTTCCACGAACCGGCTACCTAATTGCGCATTGAGATATGTTTTGATTTTTCAAACTCTATTTGTACCAATAAACATAAAGTAATATGTTTTTTCATGAACATGTTATGGTGTGTGATAGTAGGGTTTTTCCACATTTCCAACTAAATCGTTATAAGTGTTTTTGTTGGGAAGCAAGTAAGTTTCATGAAGTTCTGGTTGTAAGTTTTTTAAGTTAAATCGGAATGCAATGTGAGGTTATTACTATAGTCAACTACATGTGAATAAGATTTTTATAAAGCGTTTTTGTGAAGCAAGGAAGGTTTTATAGACCGCTTACATCTGTTTGGTAACAAGGTCATATAAATTTGAGTTCGGATGCGTTTGCATTTTGTGGTTACGCTCGTTCAACTGAGTGAATAACGGGCCGATTGTGCACTGTAGTGAATCGTACTAAAAAATTTAGAACCAGAATGGTAGTATGCCGGTGTGGTGTTTCAGGAACCATGCACTCCAAAGATTCTGTACTTGCTATTGTTTTGACATGATGAAATTATTTGTGATTTTGGCCGGATAGGGTAAGTAGCTATTGAGGTTTTCCATTTACTCCATGTGTCATCTAGGGTATCAGTATTTACGCCGTAATTGCTATTTTTAAATGATTTAAACTAGACTGACAATGGAATTGTTTTCCGTTAGGAAAGAGGGGACAACCGATTCATGAGTTGAATTGTACTTATCATGGAATCGCTTCTTCATTTTAAAGTTAAAACAATGTTCTACTAGTAGATCATACATTGCTAGTAGTGGAGCTTGGTTTTCCTTGATATTAACTACATGTGGTTGTTGGCCGGTCTATAAACTAGTTGACATACGACATGATTGATAAATTGTGAAAATCGTCAAGTTGGAATCGTTTGTTTTCCATTATGAAGCGTATTAATTGGACCCGACCTCTGTGAAACACCAGAGCGGGCCATCCACCATCCGCGGTTGAAATACACCGCCTTGGTTAAGCGTCACACTAGTCATACCCACCGTCGGTACTGTCTAGCGAAATACCTAAACCCGACCGTCGGTGAAAATACCGCCGCTTAGCAAACAAAGCGGTGCATATAACTTTCACCCCACGTGCACATCATAGACAGTAAATTGGTTTCTAGCCCACGTAAGATCTTTACTAACTGTAAGCCGAATTCAATGGGGAAAGAGATATTAGCGAATTAGTGATCATAAGTTTTTACGGAACCATAATTCTAGAAAGCTAGTGAATCATTGCACCAAAAGTATTAGCACCCCGTCCTTGCAACCGTATTTCTGAGAGCCTGAAAAAGTCTCATCGGTTGGGGAGCACGGGGCAATAGAGAGGGCCATCAGGGTTGGAAGTGGCAAATCCTCTGTTGCTCACGTAGGGCCGAACCGCCATTAGAGGTGGGACCCCTTGACCCTTTTAGGACGTTTTGGCTGGACCAATCCCCCGTAAAAAAATGGCCCTAATAGAGATGAAGGTAGCAAGCAAATCAACTTTACTACTGATGATGAGGATCTAGGTGTTGGCGAAGGTTCTTCTTAGAGAACTGATATTTTTTTGAAAAGTTGTGAACCAAGAACTAGATGAACAGTCACTTTGGCCTTCTATTTTGGTATATTCTTCGTCGACTTGGCAATAGATAGATCTGAATCATACATGTGCATAGTGAATTGGACGACGATTTTTTTTCTATATTTTTTAGGGCTTTGGTGATTTTTTGGTGTTTTCTGATGGTTTTTCTGATGTTTTTGGAAATCTGTTGGGAAGGAATGTTCACCCTTCAAATTGAAAGTTCTTTGAACACAACCTAAGATGCTTGCAACTCGGCGATGGTTTCCTGAAAGTGGGTAAAAAGTTGTCAGCTCTGATAGCAATTTTTGTCTTCTTTTGACCGAGTTAACACAATTTGACCAATTTTTGTGGTTTTTTCTGATTTCTCAGATCGAGATGGATCTTAAGATTGGTGATATGAATCACTTTGTATGTTCAATAATCAAGATTTCAAACAAGCAAATCCACTCATGTCAGGCAAAATCACCTCCAAATTAATCTTAAATGCGGTTTTAACACTATTCATGTCACGACAAGATGTCTAATGCAAGCTAACATCCAACAAACGTGCTGCAAACTCAAAAATTGGCATAGTTCATCGACAACGACGCTAAAATTATAGTGGGTTTCTTTCCTTTCCTATCCTCAACCCAAGATCTTGTTAGATTTATCTCCTCTACTATCCTAAATCCTATTTGAATCTGCCTCAATTCATGCTGCATTTTTACTCATGTTGTCGCACAATCTGTATATTTACATGTAAAATTAGACAGACTAATAAAACACGGCTGTCTGCATAAATATAAGTAGCTTTTATGCATAAAAGATGAAGATTTTTCAACAGCATCAATTTTCAATGACTTATTTTTAGAGGTTCTTCCTTCAAAGTTACAGTGGACAACTTTGCACATTCAGGGAATTGGCTAACCTAGACTCTAAGTCTTGGTTTTTGATTAGTTTGAAGAAGCTGTTTATTAGTGGCTTGAATTTGTTGGTATAAAAGTTCAAGAGCTTGTGCCACATTGGATGGGTTTGATAGATCAAATGATGGGTTTTCATTGGTTTGATCCATTGGGGTTGCTTGTGTGTTTTCCTATTATGCAAATAAAACAACAAGTAATTCCAATTAGAATGATAGAAATGCTTTAACTCTTACATAATCCAATGCAAATAAAAGCATTTACTTCTACTCGTTCGATACATACTTGTTGTAAGCTCCATCCAAGCTTACTTTTTGCAAGCTCAATCCAAGCTTAAGAGAAAACTACATCAATTTTTTTTTTACTTTTGCCTCAACCCAAAGCAAAAATCAAAACAAGTTTTTATGTAAACTTCAATTAACTACTTCAAGCTAATGTTTACAAAAAGTTCTCATTTCAATTCCATTTCCATTTGTCATTTTAATTTCAACACAAATTTTCACATTTCTGACTTTCTTAGATCTTCAAATTCATGAAACTACTATCTAGAAATGGAAAACTAATGAAGTTCTATGCAAATTTCACTTTTTAGATCTGTTTTTCAGATTTACAGGTCTGAAAATCAGAACATCAAAATGACAAAAAATAGAACTTCAAAACTTTTTTTATGCATAAAGTTACACGATATTTTCCTTCCTACATTGCCAATAACATTAAATTAGTAGGTACAAAGGTATAACTATTGAATTTTTTTATGAAAACTTCACTTTTCATATCTGATTTTCAGATTTACAAGTCTGAAAAACAAAACTTGAAAATGAAAATATGAAGTTTTAACAATTCATTTATGCAAAAAAAACACTAGTTTTGTTCAAAAACACAAGCTATAATCAATTTTTTCCAAATAAAAAAATTTGTGAATGTAGAGAAAGACTTCCTCTAACCGTTCCACAAATCCTTTTTCAAAAAGATTGTAAACCAAAAGCCCACATTCAAACTTCTATCATAATAAAAAATCAGCCCCTAAACAATTCTATAAGCATCACTACTCTTTAACAAGAGAACTAGACTTATTGGGTACTTTAACTACAAGCTTCCCACTACTAGAAAAGCCAATAATCTTCCGCCAAAAAAATCTAGTTTGTGATCTTAATAGAACTTGAAGAAGATTAAAAAAATTATCATCCTTTGTCTAGCTCTGATACCACTTTTACAAATGAAGTCAGGAAGTCCTCCTAATCCAAAGGTAGTGCCTCCAAAGGTCCTCCAAGTAACCTGCAAGCTCCAAGATGCTCCCCAACTCCAAGCTAGGATGTCTCCACCTGCAAGTAAGGATCTTCAAGCCTCCATGGATCTCTCCTCCACCTGTGTCCCTAATCTTAATCACAAAGGTAGATAACAAGTGGCCTCAAGTATTTACCACCCAACCATGGCTAGCTAGCACATGCAATCCTACATCTAGGCTAATCTAGCACCCCCTTGCTAACCAATAACTAACCACAAGCATACCACCACACACCGTAGCATACTTAAGATCCAAACCCTACTTATGTCCCATACCATAAGCAAGATCCAAACCCCAAACATACTACACACAAGAAACACTCTATACACTATTAGCCACACTAGAGCATAAGCATAGCAAACAAAAAAGATCTCTCTCTCTCTCTCTCTCTCTCTCTCTCCTCTCTCTCTCTCTCTCTCTCTCTCCTCTCTCTCTCTCTCTCTCTCTCTCTCTCTCTCTCTCTCTCTCTCTCTCTCTCCTGCCATTTAGCCCCCAACACTAAATGGACATATAGCGGTCCTTGAAGTACTACTAATTACATAGGCATGTATCTCTGATTAAGATCAATACTAGTTCAAGTGTTAACACTAAAAATGTTCATCCTTATTATAAAAACGAACTTAATTCAATAATGAAGAATCCTGATTTTAAAGTTTATTTATATTTGCACAAGGATTTCATTTGCTTCAATGATAATAAACTTAACATAAATGCCATGAATATACCTAGTGAGAACACTACAGAGTTTGAAGCCTATAATGAACTTAGGCAGGAATTCAATGATGTTTTTATAGACCTTCTTGTAGGTTTTACCACCCGAAAGAACCGTTGATCATAAAATTGAGCTTATACCTAGTTCAATTCAAATCGCACAACGTCCTTAACGGATGAGTGCATCGAAAGAGACTGAGGTAAATAGGCAATTACATGATTACCTGAAGAAGGAGTGGGTACAACCTAGTAAGTCTCCTTGGACATCACCAGTGGTTCTGGTGGCCAAGAATGATGGGACTATAAGGTTTTACGTAGATTATAAGAAGTTGAACAAGGTAACCGTTAAGAATAGATGTCCACTATCGTGGATGGATGACCTAATAGATTATCTTGGTGGTGCTAAGTACTTTACCAAGATAGATCTAATGTCGGGATACCATCAGATACACATTAGAGTAGAAGATATACCAAAAACGGGTTTTTGAACTTGTTTTGGACACTACAAATTTTTGGTGTTGCCTTTTGGTCTAACCAATGCACCAGCAACTTGCCAACAGATGATGAACGATTTGTTCAAGCCATATTTGGGAAGATTCATAGTGGTATTCTTAGATGATATTGTAGTGTTCAGTAAGACTTTGGCGGATCAGAAAGAACATCTTAGGATTGTCCTAGACATCCTAAGAAGGGAAAAGCTCTTTGCCAAAGAGTCTAAGTGTGATTTTTTTGCTAAGAAATTGTCCGACTTGGTGCATAAGATTTTCGAATGGGGTGTGGAGATCAAGCCCCCGATTGTATCCAAAAGGTTTTTGATTGGCCTATTCTTACCACAGTTCATGAAATCAAGTCTTTCTTGGGGTTTGTAGGATTTTTCCGTCGGCATATTCCCCAATTTGCTTGATTAGCATTTCCTCTTACCCAGGCCTTGAAAGGCTATAAGAAGCTAAGTCGAAGGACTAAGTGTCCACTAGTGCAGTGGATGGAGGATATGAATAATTGTTTTGAGTTGTTTAAGAAAAGTATTACTTCAGCACCAATACGAATAATTGGTGATCCTAATAAGGCTTTTGTGGTTAGGACCGATGCCAGTGATTATGCCATTGGAGCTATTTTGATGCAGGATGGACATCTTGTTGCTTATGAAAGCAAGAAACTCATTCATGCTCAATCTAGGTATTATACATGTGAGAAAAAATTGTTTGCAATTGTTCATGCCTTGAAAATTTGGCAACATTATTTGTATGGAGCTATATTTGAGGTTTTGATGGATCATCAGACTCTTCTATATTTCTGTGATGTTACAGATTTAAAGGGAAGACAAGCTAGATGGGCAGAGCTGATGCAAATCTTTGACTTTTCTATACGTTGTTGTAAAGGAAGTCAAAATACTCTCGCGGATGCTTTGAGTCATTTCCAGGTTATTAATCAGTTATGCTTTATTGTTATAGAACTTGAATTGCTTCAGTCTCTCCAAGGACTTTATGAGTCCGATCTTCTTTTTGGAAAGTATTGGCACCAAGTACTTTTTGGGGTCGATTCAGGTATGCAAGATTCCTCAAATCAAGGAAATACTGAAATAGATTTTGTTATTTGAAACAAGATTTTGTTTCGTAAAGGCAAGGTGTGTGTACTGGAGAATGACACAATAAGGGTCCAAATCTTGCATGAGTGTCACGATAGTCCATGTGCAGGACATTCGGGAACACTTGACTTAGTTCGACGACAATTTTGGTGGCCTAAGATGAAAAGTCAAGTAGAGGCCTATGTACTTAAATGTGCTAAGTGCCAGTTAAATAAAGCAGAGAGGCTAAAAGCTAGTGGCCTATTACATCATTTAGATATTCCTATCGAAAAGTGGGAAAGTATATCTATGGATTTTGTGGTCGGGCTTTCACGTACAAGGAAGGGCCACGATTTGGTTTGGGTCATTGTTGACAGATTTATGAAGTTTGCTCAATTTATCCCAACAAAGACTACTGTTAAAGCTTCAAAACTAACTCACTTTTTGTTGAGAAGCTTTTTCGACTATACGGGCTTCGTTGCAAGATTGTCAGTGACCGTGACCCAAAATTCAGTGAAATTTTTTGGCAAGCAGTGTTTGAAAAGTTGGAAACAACTTCAAGTATGAGTTTTAGAGATCATCTGGAATCAGACGATCAAACGAAAAGGACCAATCAGACGATGGAGGATATGCTACGAGCATATGTGGGCCATCGACAATTTGATTGAAAAAAATATCTTCCATTAGTGGAATTTGCATATAATAATGCAAAACACTAGCGATCAGATTCAGTTCTTTCATGCTTATATATGGTTATCAACCTCAATCACCAATTAGTGTTGGCATGAAGAACCTTAGGGTGCAAGCCGCAGCTGATTTCCTTGCGGATATGCAGGAAATGTTACAGCTGACTAAAGATAGCATAAGAAGTGCCCAAGACAGGGCAAGACACATGCTATCTATCTTGGAAGCACAAGGTATTCATGGTCAACGACTGGGTGTTTTTTAGAGTCCCTAGTCACTCTGGGGGGCTTGAAAATTGGTAAGTGTGCAAAGTTGGCGCCTAGGTATTGCGATCATTTTAAGGTTATCCAAGTGATAAACAAGGTCGCATACTAAACTAGACCTTCCAGCTAATGTTGGAATTCATACTGTTTTTCACATTAGTAAGTTGAAACCTCGTTGGGGGTTGGGGGAAACCATGGTCCCTGTGGAAGATCTAGTGGAGCTTCTTTGTGATGAGTGCAAGTGGACCACCTGAACCCAAGACGATTGTTAATATCCAGCAGAAAACTCTAAGGAATAGAGTGCTTCGGGGAATTTTTTAGTCAGGTGGAGGGTCAATCAGAAGGATACTTGGGAAAAGGAGTATGATCTCCAAAAGAATTTTTCAAATCTTTCCCTACAAGGAAAAATTTAAGCTTAGGGGGAAGGAATTGTACATACCTATGTATCTAGCAGTACTTTAATGACCACTATGGGTAGACAAGTGACTATACCTTGTCCGGAAGTATGGAATTAAGTTACCCTGGGATAAGGAGTACCTTTAGGATTAAGGGTATGTGCCTTTAGATTAAGGTACCGGTGTCCTTGGATAAGGGCATGTAGGTGTCTATGCCTTGGTCGGAGGTATGGAACCTGGTGAGCCTGTTAGAAAGTCATTACCATGTGTGTTTGGCTATTTTTTTAAACCTTGGGCCTCAACCTTGAACCATATCACTTTATTGGTCTAGGAGCAAAGTATACAAGCACAACTTGGGCAATGGGACCTAGTAGGAGGGCGCCCTTCCAAAGGATTCCATTGAGTTTCCAACTCCCACAAGAAAAGCATTCAAAGAGTCATAGGTTATGGAAGAAGTCTCTTGACCTTCCATAAGCCTATGAAGGTTCTTTAACTCCCCTAGGCATCTCTCTTTCTCATTGGTTGTGCATGGAACTCCATAGTGTATTGGAGGGTGCCAATTGCCATCTATATGGGGGGGAGTAGGGTGCTCATTGGAGAGAGAGAGAGAGAGAAGAGAGAGAGAGAGAGAGAGAGAGAG
>MU834729.1:0-44733 GCA_029204225.1 Diphasiastrum complanatum
AACAAGATTTCCAAAAGGACAAGCCAAAAGAGCTAAGTCTATTCTTGAATTAATTCATAGTGATTTATGTGGTCCTATGAGTGTGCCCCTCTTTGGGTCAGGCTTTGTATTTCATCACCTTTATTGATGACCTCTCTAGATTCACCAAAATTATGTTCATCAACAACAAGTCTGAGACATTCAACTGTTTCAAAGAATATACACTGTTTGTTGACAGTCAAACTAGTCAAAAGATCAAGACCTGCGGTTTGATTCAAGGGGAGAGATGAAATGGCGGACTCCTTATATTCATGTGGCGTGCACCATTAGTACACTACCAGCTACACATTGCAACACAATGGCATAGTTGAAAGAAAGAATCGAACTCTGTTGGAAGTTGCACGATCCATGATGTCTATATTTGTTTCCTTGCAGGAGGGCCCATTTCATGGAACAACAAAAAGCAGAAATGCATTTCGTTGTCCTCTATAGAATCAGAATATGTTGCAGCTACATTAGTAGTGAGGGAGATTATTTGGGTTAGAAGGTTGCTACAGAATCTGCAATTTCCACATATCAGTCCAACTATATCCAGTGCAACAATTAGAGCTGTATAGCTCTATCTCTGAATCCACAAACTCATTCTAGAACTAAACATATAGAAGTCAAATTTCATTTTTTTCAAGAGAAAGTTCAGAATAAGATGTTTTGTACTAAGTTACTGTCATACAGACAGTATTTTGGCTAACATTTTGACAAAACCATTGTCAAGAGAGAAACATTCTACTTTGGTAGGTATGTTATCTCAATTTAAACTCAAATTCGTAGTAGTAAGCTTAAGCAGGAGTGTTGGAGTTAATCTTACTCCTACGCATCCTAATTGCCCTCTGCTTCACTCAAGGAAATCACTTTCTCAAAGTAGTCTATAGAAATGAGCTATTTCTCCCATAGTCTGTAGAAATACACGCAAAGGTTCAACAGGCAAGACATCGCAACCTCACCAAAAGAGTCTAGCCTGCGGTCACAATGTGATGTGGACGAACCGCAAGAGGACCGAAAGAATACCGCAAGTCATCAATTGCGGTCAACGTGCGAAGTGGACGAACTGCAGCTTACAAAGAGGAATGACTGAAGGAACACTGCAAGTCAATGCTTGCAGTCAACATGTGGCTGCGACGGCACCGCAATATCATGCTCCCACTCACATATGAAGGAGATTGTGGTTGCAGCTTCACGCTCCTTCGATCACTTACAAAGGAGATTCTGTTGTCTATGTCTTCACGCTTCACTGGATACACGTTTTGTTAAATAAGTACAGAACTATTAATGATCTTGTAATTGTGATTAGAATAACATAAGATCATCCAACAACTATATAAGGAATTGAGCGAGTAGGGGCATGATGATCACTATCAATCGACAGAGATCAAACGACCAAAATTAGTTTTCTAGTATCTGACTCCTCAAAGTTAGAGATTATAGAGAGAGTAAAGAGTATTTTGAAGAATAGCAATTATTTGATTCTATAAGTAGGATCATGCGCTCAACTCTATTTTTTTGTGATCTGATCGTTGTTACTACAACACTCATTATACAAAATCGCTGTTGTATTCATGTTAAATGCTTGAATGCCTCTTGCTCTTTCTCCTATATTGTCACGGGTATCAGTAACAGAGAATTGCATGGCTGTCATAGATGCCTAATCATCTAGCAATTCTTTATGGTTGTCTACAACACCTAACCTAATACTCATTAACAACACATATCAGAACTGCTCTATTATTCCAAGTTCTCTAAGTAATCCAAGATCCTATTATCAGTTTTTACTGATTAATTATTTTTCTTTTCTTTGTTGGGACGATAGCCTACCTTTCCGCTGCGACCTATTCACCTTGTTGTTCCCAAAATCCCACCCCCCGATGTCTACGATAAGGAGCCACCTCAGGACGTAGCAGCCCAAGCCACACCCATCGAGCCAAATCCTACCCAAGCCTCTCAATCCGCAAACGTCCACATCGTGCCAGATTTCAGAAAGCCCTTGGAGGAGGTTGACATACCAGCGGCTAGTGCACTTTCTCATGCACATGGCCTACTCAAGGATCTCAACTGGCTGTTGTAGGATCGACTCCACAACCATTGCCGAGCAGAGTCAAAAATGGAAGCTAGACAAGATGGTGAGCTCCAAAACCAACAATTGCGGCAAGAAGCAGATCTTGCCAAGTAGCAGATGGCCAAGATGCAACAAGAGTTGGATGCCATGTGAGCTACCATCCAATACTATCAATCCATGGGTCCCACTATGCAGAAAGGTCCTCCACCGGCCAACACAAGCAAGGGGGGCCAATCAGAACCGACCAGCACAGAAATCTCCAACCAGGCCATCTTGGAATTTGATACATCCTTTTCCATTGACGACATTTCCAAGGGTGAACCATCTGCGGTTGCACCGACACAGGACCTTCCGTCCCCCAATGATTCATGCACAACGAGGCCAAGCCAAAAGGACAACCACACCTAGTGCCAGAACTCTCTTTAAGAAGCCACAGTCTCTTGAGGAATCCATCCAAGAGTACGAGGCCACCTATCCAGAAGAAGAGATGCGGGGAGGATATGTTTTGCCGTGCTCTGCAACCAACATCAAGGGCAAAGAGAAACAAATAATCGAGCTACTGGCACCACAACCCACATGGCGCAAAGTCCTCTTCAAGGATGACAAAAAGATCATGGCTGAATACTTCAGAATTTCCAAGTATCTACGTGTGGACCTCGTTATCTACCCATCTCCAGGCGGAAGCAAGATGCTAGTGCACCACCAAACTGGCCTATCATTCTAAACTTCAAGAGCTAGAAGAACCAAACAAATTTCCAGTATGCCTTGGAGCAATTTCACCACAAGCACCACCAATTGGTTGATTCCACAGTGCGGCAAGCGGTGCTCAATTACAAGAAGCTTGATTTTCTTAGTACCCTCAAAATTCCATTAGGTCCTTGGGTCCTTTGTTTTTTGACCCCAACACCCCTTTCCCCAGTCTCAAATGCCAGGTTCAGTTAACTGTGGCAATAATCTATTACTGCGCAACAATGACGACGTCCCAACATGTAGCACGAGTGGAAGAGTGGCAACGTTCTCAATGGTTGCCCCATAGCTCACATGTGTTTGGGCCTCTCAAAGATGACACCACTCTATGAGCCCAAGCACTGGAGGGTTACAGAAAACTCATCCAGGAAATCAGAAAGAGCAATGAAGCGCAAGATGCCAAGCTGCAGGAAGTACTATTCAAGTGAATTGCCATGGGACTAACAACCATTTAGTAGCCTATGGAAATAATGATTTTGTGTAATTAACGACCCAAGCATGGCATCCTGCATGTATAAGCCCATCTTGAAGAGCCATCAGTAGATAATTGCGTTAGGCCCCAAGTATGGCACCCTGTGTACATAAGTCCAACTTGTGGTGCCATTAGTCACTAGAAGGCAAGGAAACGATTTAAACTTAGACTAAAAAAAATATGCAAAAGTCAAAGTCAGGCTTCCAAAAAGGACCTTGCATTCTATATTGAGAGTTGAAATGCCTTGTCCCATAAGTAAGTGTGGAAAGGAAACTCCACAAGCTGCTATAAAGAGAAGCCCTTTGTGTGTAATTTCCATCCTTAATTCAAGAGAGCTAAGTGTTGCCATTTTTGGATCCACTTGTGCTAACTTTGGTGTGTGGCTTTGTGTTTATTGCTTTTATTTCTAAGTTCTTGCTATTTTAGCCCATGTTAGCATATGTGCTTAGTCATTGTATGTTTCTAATTTTAGTTAAGCTTTTAGAGAGTGTGCGGAAGAGTGTATGAGAGAGAGAGAGAGAGAGAGAGAGAGAGAGAGAGAGAGAGAGAGAGAGAGAGAGAGAGAGAGAGAGAGAGAGAGTGTTATTTTGGTTTTAGAGTTAGTGTTACTAGTTTTAGTCATGTTTTCATGGCATTTTGTTTGTAAGTAGAAATAGTGTTAACCCTCTTTGTTTTGCAAGCATCTCCAAGGCTCCTAGGTTCGAGCCCTACTTCCCGTGCTACAAACGACTTACTAGGAGGAGGTGGAAACCCTCTACTTCTTGACAACACTTACAAACAACCAAGAATAAGATTTAGACAATGTTTACAACTTTTCTAGGATTATTTATATTTTGATGATAGGATGTAGCACAACTTTGGTAGAAGCAATTAGTGACACTGCTTCTTCTCCTATCGAGATGCCAAAAAAAGTGACGTGTAGATCACCTTCCTTCAACTTGGATATATCCTTGACTACCTTGATATATTTCCCAATGATAGAACCTTTCTTTTATCTGTCAGAGGTTGAGAAAAAGGAGGTCACAAGCACCATGAGATTTTTGTTACATTTTATTGAGAAAATAGTTGAAAAGATTTGTTTAAGCCATTTAAGCACTCTTCCACATCAGTAGTCTTTAGATCTCCATTGAATTTATCAATGCTATTTATAGTCTCGGACATCATCAATACATTGTTGCTCATCATGCCTCATTGATTAAATTATGTACATTTGACCTATGTGCAAGCTAGTGAAATGATACATATCTCCTGAATGGTCTTCTAGTGCCAAATCGTTAACATCAAGTAGGTCTAGCTGTTTTTCATTTGTTTCACTTTGTATATATTGATTAGAAACCCCATCAAACCAAACTTGTAATCTTTTCATTGTGAAGATTTTGCCTGGTAAATTTTTTCATTTGAATGTTAGTCATTTCCACACCTATTATCGAGCAATTATGGAGTGGTATTGACCCATTCGGATCAACATTTCCACCTAAAGTAGCATTTAAGATATATGAATTTGTAGAAGGTAGCTCCATATGAGAAGCAGTTTGATTATCGCATGTGTTTTGTTACTTTTGTGGAGGCATGGTGTTAATCCAATCTCAAGCTAACTTGACCCTTAAAACTCTTATTTATCACTTTCAACTAATACCTACCTACTACTAGGTATAACATGGTCTACCCATAAAGTGACCAAAATTTTACATTTTCTTGATTTTGCATAAATTTACGTCAGCTTAGAATTGAATTTGGCAATGTGGAAATTTAACCCTTTTAGCCTGCCAGTTGCTCTCGATAGTACATACTTGATATAGCCAAAATTTGTTATTTGGTACACCCATAGAACCCACAATTCCCAGAACCGTGGGTCTTGGGAATCGTGGAAGGAAACTTTTTGCCCACATTTTACAGTTTTTGGGCTGTTTATGATAATTCGAACTGTAAAATAGAATGTAAAAATCCATAGACACAGATTTCACAGATTTCACAGACACAAACACTTTTTTAGGCCTTTTTTTTTGCATATTTTTAGGCTGTTTTTGGGGGTTGGAACAAAAAATAATAATAATTAATTAATTAGTATGGTTCACCACAGCTCCCCCCTTAAATTTTCTGAGAACCGTATGGTGAACCGTACACGGTTCATTAATTCTATGGGTACACCTACATAAGAAAATTTGGCTTGATTGGGTCTTGTTGTTCAAGTTTTATTATCCGAAAACAAACCAAAACCATGTTACTTTGCCTTGGGGGTTGACATTTAATGTAGTGTGTAACTATATACGTGTAATAAGGACTAATAAACCTCAAGAAAGCACAAGTTTTTGTTACATTTTTTTTTTTTAAAATTGGAAAAGCATTTTGATTAATTTTGAGAATTTTGACTAGTTCGAACGTCATTCCCAAATTAATGTTTTCTAGTTTATGGAACACACACACACACACACACACACACACATTGGGTAAGTCTATGGAAACTCTCACCAAGCTTGCTAGTCTATGAGCGTGTGCAACGAGTTTAGAAACTCGTGATGACCTGCAAGACCCTGCCCTGCGCTCTTGCTTGCTCCTCACATTGGTGACTGCTCATGTGTGCTCCGGTGAGCCCCTTCTGCCTTTTGCCTCCATAGCTGAAGCAAAACAGAGATGGATGCTTCAAAACGGAGATCTATCAGCCACCTGCTACGTCCGTTCCGCCCAAAATGACCTGTTGTGGCAGGTGCCAAAGTTGCAGGCCAACCCGTGGTGCCTGAAAAGCAGGAGAGAGCGGGTGCGTGGCCTGGCCGACTGGGCAGGGAGATCTTGCAAAGTACGGGAGCGGGCATTCGTCACCCGAAGCCCGTTCATGACGTCAAGAACTGAAGGGAACCGGCTGGGTGATGCTTCATGTAAAGAGTCCCTTAGGGGGCTGCTTCTTTCATACCCAAGGTTGGTAAGAGGCATACCTACTTATAACCTGCCTCGGTGGGAGGGCGTGTAGTAACCAGTGATTGTCGAACACGTGGCGATATTTCATTGGTGCGTCACAAATGGACGCCGTGGCTTTGGGATACGTGCGAGGCAGCAGGCAGCAGTAGAGTAGCTTCACTGTAGCAGTGAAGAAATATGCTGTTTCTCTTCTATTTCAGCGCCTGCTGCTGCTAGCGATGGCGCGCCTGCGTCTTTGCCATGCGCGATCCATCGCATTTCCCTTACAGTGCTCTCCTTCGCCTTCATTTGCTCTTCATTCTTCTCGCCGCCCCTTTCTTCTTCTTAGCCCTCATTTGATTGCACTGCACCCCTTCCACCTTCTGCCCGCTTTGGATCTTTGGCATGGCCTTTAGATAGATATTATCCATTGTTCGTTCAGGCTGTGGATGGAAAAATAATGTTTGTTGTTGCTTTTGTTAGGCGGGTTTGTTTCATTTCCCGCATGACAAGCCTGCGGCAACGCGATTTTAGGGTTTAGGGTTTGGTGTCAGCTTGCAGATGTGCTGGAGGCCGGCCGCGTTCAGGGTTTAGATGCAAAGCGTTTCAATGAAAGGCCTGAAGATAAAATTCAACAGAAAGCGCGATGTGGCAGTGGCGTCTGTGTCACAATCGAAACCTGTTGAGGCATCCCCAAATGGAGCAGGGGATAGGGCTGAAGAAGGATCAGTGAGTGGGGAATCTAGAGAAGGAATGCTGAAAAGAAAGCAGGCCAGCTCACCCCCCTCTGCTGCTGCCTCCAATAAGAAGCCTGCTAGAGCAGAGTCGCCGATCCCGATGGGACCCGATGGGCAGCCTGTGGAGGTTGTTCCTGGCAAGGGCCAACAGGTATCTAAAGACCCTAAGGTGATTAAACAGAAATTAGGGCAACCACACTTGGCAGTTTCGACCGTTGTTCAGGAAGAGCAGAACGTTGACAGCCAGTTTGACAGAGACAGCGAAGCCACGGCAGCGAACATGGGCTCTGGAGTTGAAGTTGAAAATATCTCTCATGGCCAACTGCAAGGAATGACTGGCACTGTCTCAAACGCTGTGACTGAACCTGCCACGGATCATAAACCTGATGAATCGACTCGGCAAATTTCAAGTCATGGTTCTGGAGCGCAACAAGACGGGGCAAGAGAAGCTGCGTCAGGGGCTTCAAATCACGTGGCTTCGACAGCCTCACCATGTTCCCAGAAAATCCAAAAACATGTAGTTCCCACTCATGCAGGTGAAGATCAAGCTTGGTCCTGAATCCTTTCATTTGGCATCAGTTTTCAGATTTTTGTGTGAAAATCTAACTATTTCTGACCTAGTTTTACATGTCCTTTTGGTCAGGCTGGTTTTCATGGAACAAAATCCATGCGCTGGAGAGGCGCGGCGTGCCTGAATTTTTTAATGGAAAGTCCAAGACAAAGACTAATGAATTGTATATGGAGTACAGAAATTTCTTGATTCACAAGTATTTGGAGAAGCCACAAAGAATTTTGTCTATATCGGATGTGCAAGATCTGGTTGTCGGTGATCTCAATGCAGTGAGGCACATCCTTGAATTCCTGGATCACTGGGGCTTAATCAATTATCAAGCCCCTAGTGGCTCATCCGAACGGAGGGTGTGGCAAGGTGTTCCTGCAAGGTTGGCAGAAAGTGAAGAAGGAGAGCTGCAAGCCGTGTCACAAGCTGTACCCCCGCTAGCAAGCTTGTACCAGTTCGACACACCCCGAGCTCCTAGTTCCAATGCTCAACCTGTAGAGTCTGCCCCTGTTTTAGCTGAAGCAGTTGTGTCAGAGGCATTGAGCTCGACACAAGGGCCTGCTGTTGAGTATCACTGCAATTCGTGCTCCGCGGATTGCTCAAAAAGGCGCTATCACTGTCAAAAGCAGGTATGCTGGCCATCAACTTGGACCTATCTGTTATCTCGATGATTTCCAATGGTCTCAGTGGAATAACTACTCGCTGCTGTGGTTTCTGTGTGCTAAGTAAAGGGAATGGGGGCAGAGAGATATATCTAATCCTGCTTTGCAACTTGGTTGGTGAGCAACAGTAGGAATCATGTGCGAGTCCGAATTCCTTGTGCTAATTTTGCATTCAATTTTTACAGGCAGACTTCGATTTATGTCCAGATTGCTTTAGTGATGGAAAATTTGGTAATGGCATGTCAACAGCCCATTTTATACGGATGGATGCTGTACCAGAGACAGGTGATGTCGATGGTGGGGGTTGGACAGACCAGGAAACCTTGCTACTTCTCGAAGCTTTGGAGCTTTATGGAGATAATTGGAACGACATTGCAGAGCATGTCGCTACAAAATCTAAAGCCCAATGCATACTCCACTTTATTCAAATGCCAATTGAAGATTCATTTTTAGAAGACACGGAGACTGCTAGCAGTAGGACTGCCCTTTCAACGGCATCCACCACTACATTTCAAGCTGGCGAGCATCCTGGAACACCAAAGACTCTAACACACACTCCTCCAATTCTCAAAATTGCAGAACAGTCAGCAGAAGTTAGCAAGGAAGCAAACAACAGCTCACTTGATGAACAACAGGCACAACAAGAAGAAAGCGTAATAAAGGCTATAACTGCTGCTTCAGCACTTATAGAAGGGCCATCTGCAGATGGGCTGGTTGCATTTGCAGATTCTGGCAATCCTGTGATGGCTCAGGTTTTTCCTATCATGGACTCCATAGGGTTGAAGATTGCATGTCTTCTTTCTTATGTCAAGTATTATCATAATATCATTATATACTGTTGTAAATAGCCTGAAGAACACATTTTATGTTCAGAAAACACTTCCTTCACTAACTCTAGATGGTGATAGCCAAGGTTGCATCGAACCGCGTACCGCGGTTCAAACCACCGATTCGAACGGTTCGAACCGACTGTTGGCAAAAAATCCCTGTTTCGCGCCCGAGGCCCTAAGTTTCAACTTTGAGAGCGAGAGAGAGAGAGAGAGAGAGAGAGAGAGAGAGAGAGAGAGAGAGAGAGAGAGAGATGTGTGTTTGTGCATTGTGTGTGTTGGAGGATGTTTTAGCTTGATGTTTCTAATGCCTTTCTCAATGGTTACCTTGTGCAAGGTTGCATCCTGATTCGAGCTGTGCACACAAAGAGGGACAAACGTGTTATTGCTTGCAAATTAGTAAATCACAATAATTAGTTCGAACTTTGAAAATTTAATTCAAGACTTTAGACAATCCTAATTTCTCACCTGCACTCTTCATGGCCTCCTCATAGAGGAATGCGTACACGTCCTCCTCTGACCGGTCTCTCGGTGGCAACTCTGGAACACCTACGCACATGTCACAATGCACATTGAAATCAAGACAAAATTTGGAGGGCCGAGTCCCTACAAAAGTTAAAATTTAGCTACAGTCTACTATGATCTAAAATCTATTTAGTATCTACTAACTGGGTCCTGGGATGATGGATCACATGTTAGAATTTAGAAATTATAATTTATGGCTTACAAGTTACCTGGATAGGCTCTGCGGTGGTCTGGAGTCTACCCAAAAGTCTCAGGTTGGCATGTACGTACACCAACCTCTCCAACTATGCAGATGAGAGTCGATTCCTCTTCTTCGTGTTAATCAAGGAATGGACACTCCAGTTTCTCTCACAAGCGACTGTAGTGCAGTTCTGTGAGAGAATATTGATGGCAAGGCGACGCAATTTGGGGACATCAACCCCAAACTTCGACCACCATGACACGGGATGTAGCTAGCCTGAATCATAGTTCAAGGGGTAGTTAGTACTTACTACTAGCAAGTTGCAACCAAGTTCCAACAATCTACAATATGATTGACTAATTGTGCAGTAAAATGTGAAGTAACAAGTTTAAATTGTAATGGACCATGGTCAGTTTATTACCCTCTCTCAAAAGCGCAGGGCCAGTGGCGAACTCCAAGGTCTCCTGCCCGAAAATCTGGAGCTCATCCAGCAGGTTATCTTGCTCGCGTACATTAGGATAAACTCGGGAGATATAGGCATTCCAGCCATCCCTAAGCTCCCTTTCTGTGTACTGCTCCTCATTCCTCCAAAGTGGATGGAGTATGTGGGCCATGGCATGCATGGGCTTATGAAACCACTCCCACCTGCTCAAACAGAAGAGTCGGATCTCCGCAAGGCTGCAAGAATCAAGATTGAAGACACATTAATAAGTATACTATATAGTACATACTACATACTACATTTGAAATTTGAGTCTTGATATACCTCTTTGGGCTAATGGTCGTGCAAAGGCTCAACTGCTCGCCCAGCCTGTCTTGTACACGGAGCCCAATGTGCAGCCCTCTCGATCTATAAGGTGCATGACAGTGTAGATGGGCTGTAGGCCCACCACAATGGATCGAGCCTCATCCCAAAATGGTGAATACATAACGGTTCGCTTGAATCTCTTACTCTTGGGCCCCTGTGATGGCCCCCACAGTGCCCAATCAACGACAACAACCCTCTGCCTCAAGCCTTGATGAACTTTCAGCAGTCATTCAAAGACCAGGAACATAAATGTAAACATGCACAGGGCACAAGTGACAAGTTCTAACTTCTGACAACACAATACATGGCACATGCATGAAATATTTACCACTACTAACTAAATAGTAAATACTTACCAACAGAAGCGCATTCAAATTTGAGTTGCAACTTGCAACTTGCATACCTGGTGGGGGCAGGTCTCAAGACATCCAAGGTGGACTGTCTCTTGAACATGGCCGAGACCCTGGGCTTCTTGGTGTCGAATCTCACCAAGAACCATGCGGTACGCACCACCTCCGCAATCCATGGAATCTTGGCCACATCCTCGACCAACAAGTCCAGGCAATGTGCAGCACAAGGTGTCCAAAAGATGTGGGGGTAGGTCTCATTAATGAGCCTACCCATGGAGACGCAGTTTGACACATTATCTGTGACCACCTGCACAACCATACAATGCAATGTGGATGACTTTGGAATTCCGAATTCAAGTGCTTAGTGAACCATAATCCGTTGTTAATCAATTGCCATTGAACAATGAACATTCAACATTAACATTTACAAATTGCCATTTAACATTATAGTAAATTGTAATAAGTATAATATATATACCTGTACAACGTGCTGTGGTCCGACCTCCTCAATGGTAGCTCGAATGTGTGAGAACATGTAGTCGCCCGTGACTGCCTCCCCAGAGGTGTCGATGGATCTGAGAAACATCGTCCCCATGCACGAAGACACCATGATATTCAATATGTGGCGCCTCCTCATCTCACTCCAACCATCAGATATGATGGTGCAACCATACCTAGTTGAAAGTTCATAGGTGACAAGTCACGACTCACATTGCAGTGTTGCACAACTTACAAGTGACAAGACAAGAAGGGGGAGTGGTTGACGTGGCCTAGTTAGGCTGCTGAGGTGCCACAGTTCACTCCTAGTTGTGAAGGAACCTTGGAGGGTATATCTATACCCATTGGCCTCCTTGGAGGGAGCTTGAATGGGGAGTAGTGGCTACGTGCTTCTTGATTAGCATCTCTCTATGATGAGCTATTGCTAGTGGTCCATAGTTTGGGGATAGATCCGTCGATCTAGGTTTGGTTGGGTTGATTTAGTCCACCATCCGTTCCCTATGTGTCTTGTAACCGGCATCCTAGTTTATGGTCTTGGGGTTCTTGAAACTCGGTGGACTCCATGAAGTTGAATATTGCACGTCTCTATTGTTATGTAGGGTACTATCCTAGACTTAGCATCGAATAGTTTTCTGCTGTATTAGTGGACATTTAATTCTCATTTGAGATATTTGTCCAAGTTGCAGCTAGCTAGTTTTTTCTAATTCTTTTTATTTTCCATGGTATATTTTCCCTTCCATTTAATTAGGTGTTGAGCAAGCCGAAGTGATGAAATGTAATTATCTTTTTTTCTATAAGAAAGTAGGGACTACTTTTAATTTCTCTCTCCAATTCTAGCCTTCATCATGACTGAATTTGCCCTTCCCCTTCGGAGAAGTGAGAAACTCAGGACGTTTGTCAACTATGCAAGCATTTAAAGCTAAAGCCTAATAGGCATCTATGTTTGTGTGTGTGACCTACACCTGCTCTTGGACATTGATGAAGTAAATTAAGATGATGCGTAGGATATGTTCTGTGCTATGCATTTGTGAGTTGATGGTCTAAGACTTTGTGGGCTGGTTGACTTTGTGGTTAGAATTCTTGAAGTTGAAGATTACACATCTCCTTTGTCATGTTAGGTAGTATCCTTGATTTTACATAGATATATCTATTTATGAGTATCATGTAGTATTTCATTTCATAATAATTTTTAGTTACTTAAAAAAGCATGTGGTCTGCTAGCAATGCAAAAGCAAATTTATCACTTTGCTGGGAGAAACCCCACTTGAAGAATGTAAGACACTAATTAGTTGCACTAAGGAGTGTCGTTGTTGAGATCCGTGTACGGTCACCATTCGCCCAGGCAGTGCCTAGTAGTTTGAAGTGGCTCGTCCGGCCTTTAATTTTTCAGCATGCCAGTTGGCATTGACCTTAGGCCCCTATCTGATCTGCTATTGGCCTCATTGGATGCATGGCGAGCCTTTTGCAGATGTGCAGGTTTCCGGCAATGTGAGTCATATAGAGCCTCAGATAGTCCTGCTGGTGGCTGTAGAGATCCTGGTCCATATGCGTATGCTTACTACAATAATATGATTATTTTGAAGCAAAGAATTGTAAGAAAACTAACTTGCATTTTCCTGCAACAAAGGAATATTGCTGTTGATGTGCAGTTTGGTATTTTCCAAACTCTCTGCCATGCTGATTAAACTTACATTTTGTTTTCTTCTAAATGTGATGATGCATTTACATGGTACTTAACCAGGAAGTGGACTCTTGACTGGGCTTGGTAGTACAGGTGGCGTTTCTGGCTGCAATGGTGGGACCACGTATAGCTGCTGCTGCTGCACAATCTGCTCTGATGGCATTGTCAGAGGAAGATCCTGCTGCTTCGCTTGCTGGGAGAAATACGACTGTTTTAGACATTCCTATTCCAGACAGCATTGTTAACAAGACCCTGAGGTATAAGTTCCACATCAATTACGGAGGGGGGCTTCCTGATAACAGCATGTATGTGTGTATGTGTTGACTATTATTCAGAAAAGAAGCTGCTTTCATAGAGCAATGGCAGGACTCTTATGTCTGGAATGAAATGTTGGTTTATTCCTGGATTTACACCTTTCCTCCATATTTTGTTGTACCTGATTGTGCTTAATATTGCAGAGAAGGATCAGAGTTGGCAGATAAAGGTCAAGAAGCAAAGAAGGTTGGTAGTATTGCTATGGCTGACACTGGAGAAAATAATTCTGGTGAGATTTGTGCGTCCAATCAGAAAGATGAATCTGGTAAGCACCCTTGAAAATCTTAACTCCAATTCATTATTGTTAGGAATAATCTTGCACCTAAACCCTAAACATCAAACTCTAAACCGTGAGGGATGAGAATGCTCATGTATTTATGACATTTGAGCTTTCAGCTGTTTTTGAAGTGTTCTCTAGTGGTGGTATTTTCATCGTGCTTTAAATGGAGCCAGTCATTCAAGGCATCAAAGAAGAGAAACTTTTAAGACTGTATTTCATGTACATTCAAGGTTGTTATGGCAATACGTTGGTTTTGAAGGTAAAGTGGGAGATCAAGCAAGAACACCTTCAGATGAAAAACATTTTGTGGACGTTTCAGAAGTTGAAGAGCCACCTTCAGTGGATAAAGTCAGAAATGCTGCGGCTACTGCTCTTGGGGCTGCTGCAGTGAAAGCTAAACTACTTGCAGATCAGGAAGAGCGAGAAATACAACGATTAGTAGCCATTGTCATTGAGAACCAAGTACGTGAATCACATTAATTGGATATCCTGAAATTTTGAGTTACCAATAGGAGCTTTTGCAGTTCAAACAAAATCTATAGATAAATCAAATTTTGAATTTGGAATATAGTGTAAGAGCCTAAATGGTGTTTGGTTTGATGTGTAGCTGAAAAAGCTTGAACTCAAGCTTAAACATTTTGGGGAGCTAGAGGTGATGCTAAAAGAGGAGTGTGACCAAGTTGAGCGTGCGAGGCAGAAGCAGTACGCCGAACGTGCTCGATTGGTATCCTCTCGATTCGGATCTCCTGCTCCCACCCAAACCCATCTGCCAGGGTCAACTACAGTAGTTACCTCTGTTGGCAACAGGCTTGCAGTCCCCTCCTCAGCCTCTGCAACAAGCATGCCAGTTCCCCAAGCATCAGGTACTGTTGGTAGCATGGGTCCAAATCGACCAGCTGTTTTTACGTTTGGACCAAGAGGAGTGGCAACACCAGTGCCCATGTCAACACCCAGACCTCCTGGTACTGGACAGACGACTATCCAACCAAGCTCTATAGCTGGTAGTCAAGCCAATCACACAACTGCTATGTAAAGCAAATATTCAGCTAAAGAAATCACCCTGGTAGAAGGCTTTGGAGGGGTTTTATAACAAATTAGCAACACTCCTAGATGCCTACATTGTGAAAGCAGCTCCAAACTTACCATCTCTTTTGACAGATATCTACCTAGTACAGATTATGTCCACATAAAAACACAAGATTTTTGATCATTGCCTTAGCTATTTATTCATTTTGGAGCTGGATTGTTTGACTCTTTGCAGGCATTATCTCTAGATAGATGGAATTATTTTTGTGGTAGCTTCTGTATTGTCTGACCAACCAAGCAGGCTGCAACATGTAGAGAGGTTAACTTTACTATATAAACTGCAAACATAGAACTACGTCTATCCAAAAACGAATGTATCAATTTATCAAATAAAATTGTCAAATCTAACACTATCCTGTTGCTCAACAGCTGCTTTCCTCACCTTGAGGTCTGGAGTCTGATTCTATATAAGGTGCATGTGGACACAAAAGTTAAAATTATTAAAAATTATGAACACTGTTTTCATGATGCTGAGCTCAAGAAGATATTTGGCTTGATCCAATGTGTGGCATTTTGATCTGGAATTGAGTTTCATGGTCATTTCTATTGCAAAGACAATATTCCTTCTCAGTTTTGGGGCTCAAAGTTCATGCAGAAGTGGATACTTAACTAGGCAAGTTTTGATATTTAGATTGTGTTCAATGTTTGAAGGGAGAGCTTTTGTAATTTTAGTGCCTTTGCCACATGTAGTGATAGTTGTATTCTTAAAAGTTTATTTGTTATTTACCTCCTACACATATCTTTTCCCGTTGATCTTTTTGTTCTAACTGATAAGTGAGACACACTGACTATAAGCTCCAAGCTCAGCCAAAACATGCCAATCAGGCCTCATATGTTCGGTGAAAATGGTGATGGCGTCCATAAGCTTCTCTTTCCCCTATCAAACAAAGTTAGTCATAAAAAGCATAAGAACAACATCAAACAAGGAGTACAAGCCAAGTAAAATATAAACAAGAGCAACACCACAACAAAGAGAAAAGATCAGGAGGAGAGGGTGACAAGGGGAATTTGGAACAAGAGTGATGGATTGCATGTAAGGCCACGTGTGTAGCTTTTGAAATGATCATGAAATGCAATCATAAACAAATTGAATGTGCCTCAACAACATATTAATACGATGTGATATCAAAACATCAAAACAAATCTCTTGAATGCGAACCCAACATTAAAATGCTATAACTATCTTGCAAACATAACCTTTAGTTCATATACAAAAAATTAGATAGATCTTCAATCTTCTCTACATTCCATACTTTGGCACATATAGTCTAGATATTCCATCAAGCATCAAAGCAGTGTCATTGTTCAACACTCTCGTCTCAAGGATTATGATTCTTGAGCTCTACTCCTAGTAGCGTTTAGTTCTTGGATGCACAGGCTTCTTGAAGTACTTCCCTCATCATGCTTCTCTACACTTAATGCAGAACTATGTACATCCCACTTATCCAATGGTGGCATTAGAGCCTAGAAATTTGTGCAGCATATTTTGGTGTTGATGATGTTGAGCTAGATGCTTTGTAGTTTAGTTAGTAAGCTTTTGTTGTTTGATCTTGTTTTTGGTGCTTTCTAGGATGGTTTGATTGTGTTAATAGCAATTTTATATTTGCCTGTTTAATTTGCTATGCGCTAGTTTTTGATATTTTGACCTTACAAGCTGTGAGTTATCTATTTCTCATTGAAGTCATACTTGTAATGATCAATGTGGCGAATAGTTCACATTTATCACTCGTTGGATCACTCATCATGATCATGCATGATCCTCACCACTCATCGTTATCACTCTTTCTTTGATCACTCATCATATCACTTCTTGTTATAACTTATTGGATCGCTTATCATTACCGATTGCATTGATCAATTTTGATTGAAACCACTCTTACCACTCATCAAATTGATTGTTACCACTTCTTGCTAATTTCTTGCCTTACTTTTATCCATTTCTTATTGGATTGGTCTATTGACCATAAATTTTTTAAGCTCAATGTATTACTTTGTGTTGGGCCAAATGTAGTCCTTCTAGCCCCTGTTGATGTGCCTTAGAGGTGTGCATCCAGACGCGTGGATGTTTGGGCTGCTTGAACTTGCCCAAGCTATTTGGTGCAGGAGAAAACTTTTAGTTGCACCCAAAATTTTGTGAGCATGTTGAATTTCATGAGCACCCAAATTTGAAGCACACCTTTGAGCACACAAAAAGGGGCATTGTTTTTAAATTTATTAGACAATTTTCTTTATTTTAATGGTTATGGGATCCACGTTGCTCGCATGCCACGTTGCTCATGGATACTCTAGACTTGTAATTACAAAGAATACTGTGGTTGAGGCAAGTACTCCCAATTTTGTTTCTCCATCCACAATTGCCTAAAGATACATTCTTCATAACCCCCTAAAGGGCATAGTCAGCCTATGATTAGGCGGAAACAAATTTAGGGCAACTTCATACGCTTCCTCAGCTTGCCAAGCCATGAGGTATCTTAGCACATATAATGCATTGACAAGTTGTAGCCATGCAAACGATACTGACATTAACAAATGAAAAAATTCCATTAATCAAATTACAAAGTCTATCAGCACTTCTAGTTGACATACAAAGAAAACAACTCTCTTATGGAGCTAAGTAAAGTTTGGATATTTTGAGGTGAAATAATAGGCTTATTTGCAATGCTAATAATAAAATCTAATAATACATTGTATGCAATCATCTATTGGATATAAACTACCATAACACAATTTAGAAACACGAAATAAAGAATCAGAAAGCATCATCGATGACTAATTAATTAAGGAAATTGACGACAAATCGTTTGTATCGGAAATCAACCCAAGCTAGAGATCGGAAATAATTGCTTTAATTTCTTGGCCTTTTCCAAAAGCACCAATAAAAGTTTCAAGGGAGAGAGCAACAATCTTAGGGCGAATAGGGTATAGAATTACACATACATATCATGCATATGCAGATAGTTCGATGTGGACACTTGAAGTCAAGTTTCAGATACCCCTTCATAACAATAAGAGGGAGCCTAAATGTACTCCATTTCTTCCATGGAGTTCAAAAGCTTTAATCTTTCCCACATGTAATCAGACAATTGATAATCTTCAAATGCCCATGTCAAATAAGCATTTTGAACCTTGACTCACAAAAGATGGAAAATATGCATTTCTCATAGTCAATGAATTATTGCATGATGCCCTTTTAGGAATGTAATTATGGTCAATGCATCACAAAAGATGTGTATATTGCTTGATCACTTTATGATTCCAAGTTCCATCTTTTTAGGGGCACCTTCCTATGGATTAATAAGCCCACTACTTTTATGTTGTTTTTTACATGTTTCTTGTATTTTAGAATCCTTTTCTTTCTATTCATTTTATATAAAATTTTTTTTGGTTCCAATATTCCCCAACACGCAATATGTGTCACGATCCTCTACATCATTTATGAGAAGGCTTGCATTAAAAACATCGTGAGTCTAGTATGTGGTTTCAAGGGGAGTTTTTACACTTGTTTTCCAATATGTCTTTCTATAGAGAATGGAATGCACACTAAGGAGCTAATTTCTTGTATTGTTTGCTTGATAGAGTGCTGTTCTTAACCCTTACTTTTGAAAAGACTAGAAATCCCTTCTTGGAATGTATATCTTTTTGTTGGCAATTAGGGCAAAACTAATGCGAAAAAGCAAGCACAACACACAAGACATGCTAAAACGTGTCGTATGGGCCAAACAATAGTTCTATCAATTTTTTAGACATTAAAAAACACAATCTAACATCTTAACGACACATCAATTAGATAAATATAGCTCATATCATAGACTAGGGCTAAAAATGACACCAAAAGTGTTGCTAAGTTTGAGCCATATGGAAATGCTCTCGAGACATTTACTTTGCTTAGAATGAGGGTCGGTTGTATAAGAGAAGATACTTGTAAGATGGATTTTCTAAGGATGCCTTGCAAAGAAGTGAGGGCAAGGAGAAGATCCAACAATGTCTTAATTGCTTCATACAAGATAGATTATTACAACATAGAGTCGTTTTTCTTGTGAATGCAAATTTGAAAACTGATATGTTATGGAAATGTGATGATGTGTCATAGTGCATGGCATCCATATTTCTAGAAAATCCTCACACCAGTTTCAAAATCATATTTTTGGAAAGGAATTAAAATGAAGTGTTGGACTTATTATAAAATCTTTCAATTGTCATGAGATTAAGGTTGACAAAGGCAAGCTCACATAAATGTTGGACCCAATAATTACTAGTTGGAAAGTGAAAATATATCTTTGTGGATTTCATTATTGAGAAGAAGAAAAATTTATGATGTTGTTTCAATGGTTGTTCAACTTACTAAAACAACATATTTCAATTTCACATGAAGTAATTCCGACACTTTTGAGATGGCAAAAGCATTGGCGGTGTTGGATTTCTATTCTTAACCCTTGAAGCAATTTCTTACATCACAACAATACTACATTCTAGCCATGACTACCGAGTTTGTGAGATTAACGTCATTTTGGATGTTTTCTGATGAAATGGTTCACCAATACACTAGACGACTGTACAATCTGGTAAAAGATAGTTACCTACTGAGCCTAGAGACCATAATGCAAAACTACTATATCGGATTACTCGACGAGATCAAATCTGGTATGAAAAAGTTTTCATCCTACACTTCATTGGCACAAATATGTCAAGATGCCGTCATTATGGAGAATCTTATCTTGAAGAAGAGGGTAGATCACTTCTATCCAGATGCAGAGATATGTAGTGGCCAGAGATATGTAGTGGCTTGATTTCCTATCCTATCCTCAACCCAAGATCCAAGCACACAAACATCAAGGAGATGAAGTTAGTCATCACGTGGAGGTTCAATCCCATGAGAGCGATAGCATAAATCAAATCCAGCATGCATAGATGATCCACAGTTAACACTAACATCCGCTAACACTACACATTAACACTACATCCATTAACTCTAAATCCATTAACAATACGATCCATGATGAAATAGATACTTGCTTCTCTCTCTCTCTCTCTCTCTCTCTCTCTCTCTCTCACACACACACACACACACACACACACACACACACACACACACACACACACACACACACACACACACACACACACAAAGCATAAGAACATACAATCCCAATAACATTCAGATCTAACAATTAGCAAATACAACAAAAGCATGAGAGATTGAGGAAAAAGGATAGAGAGCAAGGACATTCACAAGTCCATTCCATAAGAGAGCCATTTGCTTGTATTGAAATGAAGATTTGAACATATTTTACAAACTCAAGTTTGCTCCTATTTATAGTAGCCAGTTCTAACCTAAGTTCCAAAAATTGGAGGGAACTCAATTCAAAATTGGAGGGAACCAATTTGAATTTGAAATTTAAACCAATTTTGATGGGAACCCCTATTTTATTCACTAACTTGACATTTAGGCCCTACGACATTAAAAGTCCCGCAAAAAGACCTAAAGTCCTTCTATTGACTTCCTAACTAATCAAATAACTATGTGATCATTGGATTGGACTTACACACGTAGGGTGACAAATTCCGCTCACTTACTAACTAGGGTTAGGGTTGCCTTGGGATCCACAAATCCTCTAACATAGTCCCCCACCAAAACTGGTGGCGGTCCCACGACACTTGCCTCGAAGCTTGAATGCAAATTTTCAATTATAGCCATATGGGTCCAGTGTCCATTCATGATAACCTTGTTCATTGACAAATGGGTAGTCGACACCATCCAAAAAAAGATTCCAAGATAATGCTTGTTGATCTCGATCCTTGTAGATAGGTGCACATGCTTGCAATGACATTGTTGAAGCTAATGACAAGCTTACATTTTTTTTTTTTTTTTTTACATTTTCAAAAATTTGTAACTTCCTCAATACTTAACAAAATGAAAAAAAAATTATATCTCCAGAAGGCCCTTCAATGTTCTACAACTGTAGCGATTCAAATGGAATTATAGAGAATAGAAGGTTGGGCGAAAAACGAATCAAACAGGGCATAAAAATATAAAATTTGGAAGTTTCTAGTTTTTGACATATTTACAAAAATTGGTGGCCAACTTCAAAAACTTGTAACTTGCTCAATACTGAACAGAATCCAAAAAAAATTATATGGCTAGAGAGCCCTTTTAATGCTCTACAATTGTAATTATTCAGATTGAATAATAGAGAATAGAAACTTGGGAGAAAATTGAATAGAGCAAAAAAATAAAAAAAAAACCAAAAAATACACTCCCCACTCATTTTTTGAACGTTTTTGGACAACTCTCACAAATCACATCCATAATGCAAAGCTAACCCTAGCATGCCAAGACCAAGATGCCTAAATGCAATCTAACCATTAATACTACTCCATTAATACTATGATCCACTAACACTACTTGAGTGAAGGAAAATCTTACTTCTCTCTCTCTCTCTCTCTAAAATAAAATAAAATAAAGATAAATCCCAACAACTAGCAAATCCAACAATAATTATTGATAAATCCAAAGAAAGCATGAGAGATGGAGGAGGAAAGAAGAAGAGCAAGGACATTCCCTATACATTCCATAAGAGGCCCTACCGCTTGTATTAAAATGAAGAGAGAACATGTTTTACAAACTCGAGTTTACTCCTATTTATTGTAACCAATTCTAACCTAAGTTCCAAAAATTGGAGGGAACTCAATTCAATAATTGGAGGGAACCAATTTGAATTTGAATTTTAAACCAATTTTGGTGGGAATCCCTATTTTATTCACTAGCTTGACATTTAGGCCCTACGACATTAAAAGTCTCGCAAAAAGGCCTAAAGTCCTTTTATTGACTTCCTAACTAATCAAACAACTATGTAATCATTGGGTTGGACTTACACACGTAGGGCGCCAAATCCCTCTCACTTATTAACTAGGGTTAGGGTTGCCTTGGGATCCACAAACCCTCCAACAAGATATCAGATGGAAAATCAGAAAAATTTGGAGGTTGAATACTAGTCGAACAAACAAGTGCGGAAGACTATGAATCATCAAGGAGTGCAACATAGTCAGGTGGATCCGTGGATCCTTTGGTATGCATTAAAGACATTGAGACAAAATCCAACATTGATCACGAATGGAGATATACATGGGAAGGCCTTTGCCATGATTATTTTCAACATCAATGATGCTCAAATAAGCCATATCAGATCAGCTCAGATAGCTAAAGATGCTTGGGATATATTAGCTACACTCTTTGATATCATAGATGTAAACTCCAAGTTTCATTTGAGGGAAATTCCTCACATTTAAAATGTATGAAGCTAACTCTATTTTTACTCACTTTGACAAATTTAAAAATGTTATGACGTAGATGGCAACTATTGGATTCAATCATAAATGATTTTGATGCCATCATGACTCTCTTATTGAGTTTACCAAAAACATATGAGTATTGAGTCTTAGTGATTTCTACTCAACAAGGACTCAATCTTACTAGAGTGGTCTCGATGTTTTTTTCAAAAAGAGATCAAAAGATATAGACCATCTTATAATTTAGGCTCAAAATCTCAAGCTCTATATTCAAGGAAATTTCTGAAGTATAGATCCAAGAAATCAACAAAGCATAATCAATCATCGAAAAAAAAAAAGAGAGAAAAAAGACAAGATTGAAGTCAAAATCATCATTTCTCAACCATGACAACAAGTTTTTTTTTAATATTACAAGAGGATAGGTCGTGTCATAAAAGACTAAAGAACACTAAAGTATAACAATGAAAGTAAGAAGTAGTTCCAACAGCAGACCAACACTCCTCACAATAGTTAATCTATCCAACTCCATGAAACTACATCCATGGCCAAAAGAACTCCAAGATGACTAATTTTAAGAGACACTTCCTCAAGATCTTGCTTACAAGACAAAACAATAGAGAGCACATTGTTGGAGAAACCACCCAACCAAGTAGAAGCAACCAATCAATCTCTAGAAGCTTTACCCTCAAGCCAAGGATTAGGAAGCATGATAGTAGAGAGAGATTCTGGAAATGAATCAACCATACAATGATGGAGTAGGGCGAATTTGGCCTCCTTATATAAGGCTAAGAACCCCCAGTTCAAATAGTAATGCAAGGTCCCAACTCCCCTATAGATAGATTCCACTATACATAGAGTCTCTATACATAGATTGCTATTGCCTTTTGCTAGATCCTAGACTTAATGAGATGGTACCAACACCATCTATGTTATACTCTTGATCATTTGCTAAAGAAACAAATTTATTAACACCATTGAGAGAGTGTAAGGTTGAGAATGTGTCCTTTTGGAAAGTCATGTGAGAGCTAGCCCCACTATCAATCCACCAAGTGTCCTTTGAGTTGCTTTTGCTTGTTGGAGTGGATGTAGATGCCATCAAAGATGAGATCTCCTCGTCTTCATCTTCTTCATGTGCAAGGTTCCCTTGTTTGTCCTCCTCCTCTTTTGCTCTTAGCCTCTTATAACATTCAGATGCATAATGCCCATTCTTTTCACAAAAGAAGCATTTATGCTTTGACTTGTCCTTTGACCTTGATGCAACATCCTCTTCTTTGGCCTCTTTTGGATGTTTCTTCTTTCCATTGGTCTTCTTTTTGCCCTTGAATGAGAAATTGGCTTTCTCATCTCCATCTTGCAATGATAAGGAGCCCATCCTTGATTTTGCATGGAGCATCCTACACTCTTAAGCCACAAGCACACTGTGGAGCTTATCAATAGATGCCAAAGTGTCTTGGATGGCAAAACTTTATAAATTTGCAAAGTCATCTCCTAGACCGTTAAGAACAATTTGTACAAGCTCTCCATCATGAATCTTCTCTCCAATGGAAGCCAACTCCCTATTTAGAAACTTGATTCTAAGCACATAATCTTGTGCACTCTCCTCACTTCTCTTCATGCTTTGCAAAATCTCATTTCTAAGCATAAGTAGTTTTGAAGTGTTACTAGATTTATAGATTGATTTCAAAGACTCCCAAGACTCTTTATCACTAGTACATGTTGATACCTCTCTCAACAAATCATTGCTCACATTCATCTTCACACAATGAAGTGCAAGCCTAGATCACTTCTTGTATCTAGCTAACTCCTATGCACCTAAAGGTTCATCTTTATCTTCAATCAGAAACTCATAAAGGTCTTGGAGCACCAAGAGTGACTCCATCCTAACCTTCCAAATAACATAGTTTGTACAATTCATCTCTCACTAGCTTCTAGAAGGTATGCTCCAACAGATCCCATCTTACTAGTGACTTCTACAACAAGAAATATATTTAATTGAACTTGAAACTCAAAAAGGTTTCTAACTTGCAGTGGTTCACTCAAATTTGATTTCTAATCCAACAAGTGGACTTGTAATCACTGTGAAAAATAGCCTATTTTGACAAATCTAGCCATGTAAAACTTTGTAAATATTGTGTATAATTGGGTTCCACACATGGAAGGCCAAGATGCCACATGGCAAACGAATCCTTATGTAGGTTAGGTCAAGTCAAGAGAGTTGGTCATGTCTATTTGGTAGTCATCCCTATTTTATAGGACCTACACCTAAGTTTAAGGTGAAAATTTGACCAACTAGCTACCTACCAAACATAACTCTAGGATCTGGGCTAGGGTTTCATTTTAGGACAATAAGAGTGAGTTAACTTCCTTATTGAATGCTGGAAATCCACCTAACTTCAAAAAGGAAGTCAGATTTTCTATGTACTCCAATCTCCCATAGTGAGAAGATAGAAAATTTTGGAGCTCATTGACAATCTCAAGCTAATTCACTATGTACATTGAGTTTTTGTGATCAAAATGCAACCAAATCAATTTCTACTTGTTGAAGGCCGTACTAAAGCCTGTAGTACACACGTGTGGGCTTGGATTTCAATGTTGATCAATGCTTTTGATTGTTAATGCTTGTTCTTTGTGAAATTGCCAATCTAGATCAACTTTTTTGTGTCTAGTTTTTTGATAGATTGTTAAGCAAGCATCCAATCACTCTTGTGGATCTTTTGTAGATCCATTTATGGTCCTAAAGTACAGTACTTTCACATGGTATCAGAGCCAAGTACAAGGGCTTTGATCTTAGACCCATTCAAATCCATTTTTAGCAGTTTTGTGTGCTAAAAACTAGTCTTGTGAGGGCAAGTTTGGTGCTAAGTTTTGGTGGTAGGAAATGATCCCAAACTTCTTTAGGATCAAATTACGTACTGTTCCCACATGTGGGCACTTTTGAACCAGCATTAAATGCACTACATTCATTTGGTCACTGTAAATTCAATTTGTGAGCTGTTGGTATAATTTTTGGTGAAAATCCTAGGATAATCTACCAAGATCATTTGCCATTGGTTAGATTTGAATTTGTTTCATGGAATCTAATTAATCTAGGCTGAGTTCAAGTCCTATTAAGTTTAAAAATAGGTCTTAAAAGTACACCAAGAAGGAAGAAAGAGATTAAGTCATTTTTTGGTTCAAAAATAGCCAAAATTGGTAAGATTTGGTTGTAAGGAGATTTCACATCATCTTATCTTCATTACAACTTTGTGAAGGAGTGCTAGAACTGAGATTATAAGTCCATTTGTTGGATTAGAAATCTAATTTGAGTGAAACACTACAAGAAAGAGACCTTAGTGAGTTTCTAGAGACAATCAAATCCATTTCTTGGCAAGATTTGTTTGAAAGTAGTTTTCACTTCATCTTATCTTCATTCCAACTTTGTGAAGGAGTAATAGAACTGTGATTATAAGTCCATTTGTTGGATTAGAAATCAAATTTGAGTGAAACACTGCAAGTGTGAGACCTTTGTGAGTTTCAAGTCAATCAAATCTATTTCTTGTTTGTAGAAGTCACTAGTAAGATGGGATCTGCTGGAGCATACCTTCTAGAAACTAGTGAGAGATTGAATTCTACAAATTATGCTATTTAGAAGGTTAGGATGGAGTCACTCTTGGTGCTCCAAGACCTTTATGAGTTCTTGATTGAAGATGAAGATGAACCTCTAGGTGCACAGGAGTTAGCTAGATACAAGAAGAGATCTAGGCTTTGGTCTTTGGTCATGTCTATTTGGTGGTCATCCCTAATTTATAGGACCTACACCTAAGTTTAAGGTGAAAATTTGACCAACTAGCTACCTACCAAGCATAACTCTAGGATCTAGGCTAGGGTTTCATTTTAATGCTGGAAATCCACCTAACTTCAAGAAGGAAGTCAAATTTTCTATGTATTCCAATCTCCCATAGTGAGAAGATAGAAATTTTTGGAGCTCATTGACAATCTCAAGCTAGTTCACTATGTACATTGAGTTTTTGTGATCCAAATGCAACCAAATCAATTTCTACTTGTTTCTCAGGTTGAAGGTCATACTAAAGCCTATAGTACAAACGTGTGGGCTCGGATTTCAATGTTGATCAATGCTTTTGATTGTTAATGCTTGTTGTTTGTGAAATTGCTAATCTAGATCAACCTTTTTGTGTGTAGTTTTTTGATAGATTGTTAAGCAAGCATCCAATCACTCTTGTGGACCTTTTGTAAATCCATTTATGGTCCTAAAAAATAGTACTTTCACAATCACAGTTCTATTACTCCTTCACAAAGTTGGAATGAAGATAAGATGAAGTGAAAACTACTTTCAAACAAATCTTGCCAAGAAATGGATTTGATTGTCTCTAGAAACTCCGTAAGGTCTCTTTCTTGTAGTGTTTCAATCAAATTAGATTTCTAATCTAAAAAATGGACTTAAAATCTCAGTTCTAGCACTCTCTCACAAATTTGGAATGAAGATAAGATGATGTGAAAAAAAATAGACTATGCGAGTACTAGATAGTTCTATTTTAGGAGAGATCAAAGATTTTGCACTTAAAAGTATTTCTACAAGTTTATTCTGGGTTTTCTTACCTTATTTGGGAGTTTTTTTTTTTTTTGAAATTATTCACCTCCTCTAGGATTGTTGTAGTTGACAAGAATCAGAGAATGACTCGTAGAGACAGGGGAATGACTCACACAAACACGGGAACTTACTCGCACACAATGAAAAATGACTCGTTCAAAGAAATTTACGACTCGCAGAAGCGTGTTTAGTGCAAAAAATGACTCGTGCGAGGGTGGGAGATGACTCGTGGACGGAAACGTACTACTCGCAGATGACTCATATAGAAGATGACTCGTGCAAAAAAATGACTCGTGGATGGAAACAGATGACTCACACAGGACTCGCACAAAAAAATGACTCGAGGATGGAAACAGATGACTCGCATAGGACTCGCACATAAGATGACTTGCGCAAAAAAATGACTCGTGGATGGAAACAGACGACTTGCAGAGGCGTGTAGAGTGCAAAAAACGACTCGTGCAAGGGTAAGTTACTACTTGCAGATGACTCGTACAAAAGATGACTCGCAAAAAATGACTCGTGCAAGAGTAATTTACTACTTGCAGATGACTTGTACAAAAGATGACTCGCAAAAAAATGACTCGTGCAAGAGTAATTTATTACTCGTAGATGACTCGTACAACAAGAATCCTCCTCTTTGTGTTGTGCAGCTTGCTGGGAGGTAAGCCAGTACGGATACCGTAAAAGCCTAAACTTGTTGGGCAAGTTCTACGTTTAAATCCTATCCTGCTTGTATTTTTTAAGATGTTCTGCAGGATGGCTAGAATATTCCTTGAAATATTAGCCTACAATGTCTGTGAGTAGATTTCACATGTGTGGAGCATGGTCCCACGTGTAAAGTAGTTAGAAATATTTTATAATGTTGACTTTAGGGGTATCATAAAGATTTCTAGTCAAGCATCTTAGTGTAGAACTTTGATAAGGCCAATTTTGGCTTTAGAGGTCAAATGGTCAAGTACACATGTTTTGTCATGATTAGGCCAAAATTCAATTGTGATGTAACTTGAGCTAGTTAGGTTGCTTACACATGTCAATGTTAGGTTTGATGAGTGATGCACCTCGTGGTGGCAAAAGTCAAAGGGTCCAATCATAAGAGAGAGATGTGTTGGAAGGGTCCAATTAAAAGTGAGGGATGTTGCATTACACATCCAATAGGGTTAGAGAGACTATGTTTAATGGGTCCAATAAGAATCAAACATGGATCTCCACGAGTTTCTATATGTACTTTCATTCCCTTCATTAATGCAAGAGAGATCTATAAGTTTTTGAGTCAATTTGGAGATTTGCCAATTTTGCTTGTATTGCCTTCTCTCTCTAGATGAGCCCAAAAGCGGTATTTTCTCTCTCTACTCGAGGAGAGGAGCTTGTTGGGACTTAGTTTATTTCATGAAGTCTTCCACATGCGTTAAACACCTTTTGGTAATGAATGAATGCATGTAGATTTATATTTTTGCCTTAGATCTTGTCATTGATCTTAGATTTCAATCAATAGGTGATCTATAGTGCATGAGCCAAGCTTAGGAGATCAATTTCACACATTAGGGCATTTTCACATGTGTGAATTTTCACATGAACCTGTTGAATCTTGTACATCTCACATGCATTTTCATTAAGTAATTGCTTATTTATGAGAAATTTGCTTACCTTTACAGATTGTAGTCAAGGAATGCTTGTGTACTTTTTTCAGCGTAAAATCTCCGGTTATTTAGGAGCATTTAAGTCTATCATGATTGAATGGTTGCTATTTCCTTGCATATGTTGCTAGTAATAGAGCGCTTAACTCAAGAGAGTATATGGGATACTCAGGACTGAGTTAAAGTCATTTTTATCTTGATGGATCTCCTAGAGATTTTGGTAGGATGAATGGTTGTACCTTAGTTTTTTGAAAAAATGCAAAGTGTATTGGTACCAAGAAGCATTTATGATAGGTCTACAAGTAATTGTGGATAGTCTTGGACTATAATTGTTTGGATTTTTAACTTTTTGACATTGATTTTCATTGAAAAGTGACATTTCACCCAAAGATTCATGTAAATTGAGGTTACATGAAGGTGATGTTACTAGATTGAGAATTATTCCATCTCTAAGTACTTATTTGATATTGAAGTCAGAATAAGGATTGATTTTCAGGGTAAATGTGAAAGTTAAAAGATTGATTTGTTAGCTTTTGAACTTGATCTTCATGTTTGGTTGACTGCTCATCCAGTGTATCATGTAAACTTAGTTTATATGATGATGACAATTGAATATATTAAAGATTTTGCCTATTTGGAGGATTTATCGCTCAATGTACCTTTGGACTCTGAAAGAGTACTCAGAATCAAAGATAAACTATTGAGAAATTGTTTTATCTCTGAGTGCTTGATTAGATTGGCTGGTTAGATTGAGGATAATGATTCATGGAAAAGAGTTAAAAGCATACAAATATGGATCTTCCCTAGTTACTCATTCTGAAAAAAGTACTGGTTTAAGGGGGAGGGGAGAATGTTACGTCTATGTCCAATATGTGGGATTCGGAAAAATTCCTGATATGGATAGCCGATCACTCCAGCGTATGTGGTTATTGGTTATGCCTCATCATTCCGAACTTGGCCTGTAAGTAATTAATAATCATATGAGGGCCCAGATTTATAATTGGACATAGGAGCACTTGCATGGTGTTTGACTGCTATATTGCAAGAATAGGAGGTCAATTGCTATTCCAAGTTGCATGGGAATTCTAAGAGAATACTCTCTCTTATTGGGAGAGAATATATACTAGTGGAAACTCACCCATCTACCTATTGGATTTTTTAATCCTTGTAGCTAGGAGCCCCACCTCTCTTGCATTCATTCACCATGGCATGAGGGTGAAGTGGTTACTAGCAATTTCCTGTTGGTTGGGTGGTTTTGCTCCACAAGTGTCTTTTTGGTTGCATGCAACAAGATCTAGTCGATATGCGATCCTTACACTAGCCCTAGTTAATAAGTGAGAGGGATTTGGCACCCTGCGTGTGTAAGTCCAACTCGATGATCACATAGTTATTTGATTAGTTACAAGTTAATAAAAGGACTATGGAGGCTTGAATTGGTCAAAAGGAATTGAGGCCAAGACCTCCAATTCACTATATAAGTGGTAGTTTCGAATCATTGTACATGTTCTCTCTTCATTTTTGTACAAGCAGGTTGGCCCTCTTATGAAATGGATCAGGAATGTCTTTGCTCTGATGGCAGAGGCCAAATCTTGGTGGTCGTACGTATCTCCCATTGGATAACCTATTTGGTGCAAGTATCGTCAAAAGAAGACGAGGATGCCATGATGTTAGATGGGATTCAGTAATGACGGAGATGGAAAAAAGTGAAAAGACCTTTAAGAAAAAGATGTTAAAAATGGAGGCAAAGGCTTTAAAAACTAAAGAAGGTGAAATTTGTGAGAACAAAGATGGAAAAGTTGGTAAGGAGTGTGTAATAGGTGGTTGTGAGGCTGATGAAGACGTGTGACAATTTTTGTCGCAATAAAAAAATATCAAAAATTCAATGTAAATTTTGGCAGAGCTTTCTTCTATCTCTCATGCTTTCTTTGTGTTTGCTAATTGTTGGATTTGATGCTTATTGGGATTTAATGTTCTTATGCTTTTTGTGAGAGAGAAAGGAAAGAGAGAGAAGGGCGAGTTTCTATCATTGTGGATTAGGATTAATGGATGTAGTGTTAATGCTTATGTTAATGGATCATAGTGTTAGTGTGCACATGCTGGATTATGAAATATGTTATCGCTCTCAGGGAAACGAACCTCTGTGTGACAACTAACTTCATCTCCTTGATGCTTGTGAGCTTGGATCTAGGGTTGAGCGTAGGGTAGGAAATAGCCCACTACAATTTTGGCGCCGTTGCATGGACGACTTCAAATTGGATTGTCGGTGCAAATAAGTGCTTTCTATTGCACAAGTCTGATTTCAATATGAACCTTCTGGATTTCATGCTATAAGTTGATCTGTCAACGACATATGTACTTGGTTGTAATAGATGAAACCATCTAGGAAGTTGTAGGTTACTTTGCCTATTGCGTGTTCTAATGCACTTTTAAGAGACAAAAAAAGGTGATCCTTGTTGGTAATCATGTTTCGTTTCTTAAAATCCATATGGAACACATTTTTGTTCATTTTTGCAACCACCACGATCAACCTCAAAACAACTTCCATTCATTTTGGGCACCACCATGATCAATAACATGCATTTGATGTAATCAACTACTCAAGTGGCTTCATTTGGTTCATATTGGATCGATTGAGCATAATGGGGATCATGTCAATAGAATTTCTTGACCATCAATTATGTTCCCTCAATCCATGGAATTTTGTAAATGCTATGTTTGAGGATATGTAGTATAACTTATCATAGTTCCAAGCCAATAGTTTCAATACCTCACCCAAAATGCCTTAAGACCCTCTTCTTCTTGTTCCTTTATGTCTTCTTCTATCTACACAGTTAGTCCATTTCATCCTGATTGGAACAACTAAAAAAGGCTTACCTTGGCAAGCCCCTTGTCTTCTATTTTTATTAGCTTTTGACTTTGGTTCTGCATTCCTTTAATGTGCATGGCATTATGCTGACTACTATGCCTTGACATGATGTATCCTCGAAATACCATGGCACATCATGTCAAGGCATAGGATCTTTGCTGCCTTTGCCTTTGATGTAACATCATCTGACAATGTATTTCTACCTTGTAGATGGCTTCGTCTTGACTCAACATTGCACCCGATTGACCACTTGAAAGTTTTAGATTCTTTTCTTCCAACTAGCTTGAGTGGATGTTTCTACTTCAAATGAATCCATTGAGGTTGGCTGATTCACCAAGGATGTTGTAGCACTAGCACTAAAGGAGAAAGCATATACATGGACATGTCCAAAATACGTTGCTAGAAATAGTTTAGAGCCATGGTTAACTTGGTCAAAGCATCCAAATATAGGTCGAGCCACTTAAAGCCACGATGGATTTTCATCACGTGTCAAGTCATTCTCGTGCCCCTGCAAGTAGTACATACTTGACTACTAAAAACTGGCAATATTTCAAGAATGCAGCAATACCACAACTCGTGCCCAATATAGAAAATCAAGTTCATGTTAGATGCATATAGTAATGACACATGTAGAGCTATGGGCTCTAAGGTAAGGTTTTTGTGTAAAGAAATGTTGCTCCAAGCAATTCACACCAAACCAATATACAAAAGTGCTGATACCTATGCTTAGATCAATGTTATAACAAATAAACTCCCACATTTTTGTTTCATATTTGCAAGGCTTTTCAAGAAAAGTCCTCAATATGGTCAAGGGATAATTAATATGCTTGAAATACAGAATAATCCATGAGCACGTACATCAATTTCCTTCAAATAGGTTGTTGCACATGGCCTCACATTTATAGGCCTCAGGAGGAATTTTATTCTTTTTTCTTTAGAACTATGAAGTCACCAATCGACAAATGATACAGAATAATAAGTGAATCTGTCAAATAAATGAAGGAAAACCTCATTAGATGAAGGTTTGTGTGCATACGCAAACTTAGTATTAGACCTGTGATATACACCTGGGGTGTGTTATCCATGAGTAGATTGAGTGCTTATTAGCCATTGACTGCTGACTTATGTTCAGCTGATATTTCTCTGCTGCATGAATCCCACTACCTTTAATATGGAGTTAAAATTTCATATCACCTGATGTGCTCACCTGATTAGGATTGAGTTTGACTACTGCTGAAGAGAAATCAGAAGAAGAAAGACTGCAAGCAATTGCAGCACCCAAAGAGGCTCGCTGACTGATAATCTTGCAATGCTCATGTAGCTGCAAAACAGACTCGATTTCATTAGACCCAAATCTCATGTTTGATATCATTAGCATTCTCTGAGTTTTAAGCTTTTCTTTACACCAACTGAGTTCAGTGATAGGATTACAACTTGTTAAACGATATTTGGGAGTTATAGAACATATATTTGCAGTCTAGATAAGATTACACTCGCTGTTTATATTATATAACAGCTGCATGTCCACATTCTGGCTAGCATGAACTGTCTTCAAAGCATATCCACATGGTATTGAGCTTTATGTAATTTGACAGCATTGGATCCGTATTACATTGACTTTTGTGTTCTACAGATTGACATGGCTACTAGACAATGTATGTTGATGCAACAATTACTTTACTTTATTTAACTAGGGTTCCAGCAAATCTTTCAAAAAACTGATAGACTACTTGCAGCATGAAAGAAAAGTGGAAACTCAGCTATAAAACTCATCATTATACCTTCCCTCATAGACGCATTTGCCATAGCCTGCAATAATCCCAAAGAAGACTGGGTTAAGGATAACGTAGGTTAATTAACAAAGAGAAAATGTGATCCACCACAAGACATAGATGACAAGAAATAATATGAATATGGAAGGTAAAAGCAATAGTAATTGTCGTAATAAGTATACTACACATATTCAGGTCAAAAGTTATGTTTTGCTACCTCCGGGGACTCAAATTTGTTAGTCTCTGGTAATACCCCAACAGAAACTTATAAGTGGAAGGATCAAAAGAACGCATTTTATCTTCTTTCAATTATAAGGTCATTCATAGTTCTGACTTGATTTGAATTTAAAGAGAGAGAAGGAGAAGGATCAAAACAAAGTATTATACTCTTCTTATTCATGTGATTCAAAGTTCCCACTCAATTTGAATAGATTCAAATCGATTCTGTCAAGAATTTGAAGAGTCAATTCAAGCTTGGAAAGTCTACTAGAAAAACAATAATGTTCTTGAAATTTCCCAGAAAAACGCTCAAGGCTTAACAATAAAAACTATCCGCAGTTTTAAAAAAACACCCATAACTTCAAAAAAGAATTGGTACAAACCCTCGAAAAGTAGCAGGAGTGAGAACCTTCAATCTACTAATTGATCAGCACAAGTATTGAATCTTCTGACATTCATCTGGCACTTGCCAGTAATAAGTGACACCCGAGCCTGAGTGGATATTTAGTAGGGTGACACGTACTGCCAGAAGAGTCCAACCTCAGAAGATTCGAGTCTTCTGGCATTCAAATCTCCTTATGCAGGGACATGATATACTACTGAAATGAATTGCCAGAAAATTCAAAATTTCTGGCAAGTGCAGGTAACAAGTAATATGTATACTAGCTCAAGTAGATAGGACCAGGTAGTATACGGTGATACAGCCTACAGCACAGCCAGAAGATTTGAATCTTCTAATTTGAATCTTGTGTGCATAAACATGATCTACCAGTGCAACAAATTGCCAGATAATCCAAATCTTTGAAGATACAAATCTTCTAGCACTTGGCAATAACAAGCAATATGCACAATCCATACTAGGTCAGAGGATTACTATTAAGCTGATACAGTCCTCATAAGATCAGATTTGAATCTTCTGGGAGATAAGATTATATAACACAGTTTCAAACCCTGATTCTTTTAGTGTTATTAATCATACTGGACCTAGTTTTTATTTGAAATTTAAAAAAATAAAATTAGAAAGGTGCCTTCAAAAAATATCTTGATTGAATCTGCGAGCCAATTTCAATTGATATGAATCGATTTGAAATAGTTTGAAAGACAACTCTTTGGAACTGCAGAATCATGTCTCATGTCAAGTGAAACTAATTATTGCACAAATAAATATACATGAAGAGAAAACCTTTGAAAATCTACAAGTGAACCATATCAGCTTGTTTGACACACAAACATCCTTACAATTAACCTATCAAACTTTGTACTCACAGTAAGTGCAACTACTTGCAAGTTACTTCTCCATGGACCTTTAAGATTAGGTGTAACTCTCAAAAATCCCTCATTTACCAAAGATAAGCTTCCACACTCACTTGGATCCAAGCTTGTGATGCTTGCAAGGCCTGAAAAACTGCAGCTACTAGGATCCATGCCACTATCTTGATAGTAACTGTTGAAAGCATATGAAGCATGTGAAGCAACAGTGTCAGGCAGATAGCAATCTTGACCTGGCTGGATAGCACTGCAATCTACACGTGCCTTACCACAAGCCCAATCCAGGGCTGACTGTAGCCCAGTGAAGCTTGCCCCTACAGAGGTAATGCAGAACGTGCGATTGACTATAGGTATCTGTCCGGGATTCCCACTTGGAACCGTTCCTCCAGAAATACTTCCTTGACCACCAAAGCTGATATCATAGTACTTTGTTCCATCAGGTCTAAACAAGCCCCAATTGCGCACTGATGTGGGTCCAGGCAGTTGATCCTCATTGAATAGCTCAAAAATGTAAGTATCGATCCCTATTCCAGGTTTCAAAGGTGTTCCATTCTTTTGTAGAATATGCTTAATCAAGTTGCCATTGTATGCTGCAGCATTCTGGAAATTAACAACATTTACCTCACTAGCATATCCCATGGAAGGCCAACCTGTCTCTGTAATAACAAGGCTCAAATTGCTGTATCCAAGAGCTTCCAAGGCATAGTACACAGCATCAACTTGTGCATCAAACAGATTAAAATACACCAAACCAGAATTTGGATCAACTGTTCCAGTTTTCGGCTGAAACAGTGCATAGTCCAAGGAAACACGGGGGTTTTCATTTTGGAATGTATAGAAAGGGTATACATTCACCATAAAGAATGACTGTGTCTGAGATAAGAAGGACAACAAAGGCTGTATTACTGGTACGAAACTACTGTAAAAAGAGCCTGCAGATGGGGGAAATGAGTTCTGTATCACGCCCATTGCATGAGGAGTAGAAACTTTCACTTGTCCATCCAGTCCTGCACTAACGAGTGCAGAATTGAGATTGATCATGGCAGGGACAAGAAGTGAAGAAATGTTGAGAGGGCTTGTAATCACCTCTGATCCCACAGCAATTGCTATAATCCTGGTTGCTGGTAGATATGCTGCCACATTGTTGCTGACCCATGCATATGCAACAGCTTCAGATTGTGCTACACCTGACATCTCTGAATTTGTCATCCCGACCACCACCTGTATATTTGTATATGCCAATGCACGAAGAACCCCAGAATCAGCATTAAAGAGTCTCACCCTCGGAATCGACTGTGCCTGCAATAGCTGAACTACTTTTTGTGAAGAAGGCAGGTTCGTGACGCACTGTCCATAGCAAACTCCAACAAAGGTTGCTTCTGCAGTATTCAGAAAAGAACATAAGTTGTATTCTATAAGCACCAGTATCCAAGATATACAGAAACCCAGAACTGGTAGGTTGAGCAAATATTTCAGTCCTCAGATGGATCCTGGTCTACTTCTTCTACGATCAAGTTACAGTCTTCAAACTATCACCCCTTGGTACCATGTTTCACAGAAAAGCCTCAATGACTAAGAACTCTGCTTTTATCTAGCATTTCCTGTCCATAACTTTTCTGAGTCCAAGCGTGAGGCATATGCAAATTGTCTTTGGAAACTGGCAATCCAAAGAAATACAAAAAACACAAAAGAAATTTTCAATCTGTTTTGAATCTCTTTATCATCCAAAGTTTCATTGACCATGATAACTATAACTCTTAAACATTCTAATTATATAAAGGCATTGCCTACCATTATATAAAGGCATTGCCTACCATCAAAGGGATAGCTTCGATAGGCTTAGCCTTCCAGAAAAAAATGGCAATTCATGCGGATCGGCATGATATAAAATCTAGAAATTTCATGTGCTGGATATAACTTGTCAGTCAGGATTTGCTCCTCAACGGACTGGGCCGTTTTTTAACACAGCAGTTACAGAGCAATTTAAACTCCAATTTCACTTCAGTGGCAATAAACATGTGATCAAGAAGGTAACTTGCCAAAGGAAAATGGACTAAGAGAACCCATTTCAAAATGTGGAATAAAGCAGGCATCTTCAATCATCCTGAGGAATTGCTGTCGTCTGATGAAAGTGTTGCAGATCAACCATTTCTAGGAGATGCAACACAAGAAATGATTGGAAACGGTTTGCTTAAACCTTTCCATGGGCTGTTAGCCATCCTTGCACATCTAAATCTCTCAAGGTAGCTTGGTTGCAACCTTATTTGATCGAATCCAGACTAGATGGTAATCAGGGTTCAAAAAGGAAGAGATTGTTTGACACAGCCTTGGAAGGATAAGTTTTGGCCATGACCACTAGAGACGGGGCAGTCTCCACTAAAGGGCCAATACATATCTCTAATTGAAATTGGCTCCCTTGAAGCTGAAAATTCACCCCCTCTTTGTTGCTCAATGGTCTTAATTCAGTGGATCTGCCTGAATGAGGGTGAATTATTCCTAAGAAACACAGATTAAGCCTGAGATCTGATGCTTTTCCTCATGCGAAAAACCAAGCCCGATGTTCAAATGACAGTAATTGAAGCCAAGGCATTGAGTGAAAACACATTGGATTATTTCTGTAAGAAACAAAACAAAGACTTTACTTTGCTAGCTGTTTACTTTATTCAATATTTGCACATACTGGCAAAGTTCTCCAATCTACTACTCTTCTCTGGGGTCAAAAGATCATCTTGAACACTCTAGCTTCAAATCCACTCAAAAAAATACACCACATTGCATTACCTGAGATAACCCACTTCATTACGCAAGCCCAAAATCAAAAGGTGCAACTTTTGCTCCGGAATTTTATAGGATATACCTGAGCCAGGGCAGCATCCAGCCAACAGGAGCACAAGGCACAGCCCACATGCCCAGACCTGCATTCTGTGCCATCGGAGCTCAGCTTCCATGCCTTCAACCCCAGCAACCCCCCTGGCTGCTCCTCATCTTTACAACACCCAAGCAGCAGCAGCAGAAAATAACTCAAGCATTTGCCTTGCCTCTCAGCCACTCCAAAAACCCACAAACCTCTGGGCACAGGATTTGGAAATTGAATCCTGACGGCTTCTCCAAGCTCCCCTCATGCTCCTGCCACCTTTAACCAGCTCATCAGAACATGGATCGGAAGCTCCCTCTAAGAGGGAGGGAAAGAGAAAGAGAGAGGGGAAGGAAGAGGGGGGAGGGGGATTCATAGCTGTAGGATAACTGGGAGAAGCTACTGTGCAGTAGAGTAGCAAAGTGTGTATAGTTCAGGTACAGACATACATTTAGGGGGCATTTCCCCTTTTTTCTTGTTTTTCTTTTTTTTGGTTTAGGAAGAGCTTCCCTTTTTTATTTTTTTCTTGGACACCGACCATGTGTGGGCTAGGTTTATTTTGTCCTTTTTTTTGCTTGATTCCAACCATGTGTGGGCAGGTTTTGAATAAGAACCCTCAAAGATTCTTTTTCTATATTTTTTTTGGGGATGGAGTGGATGAGTCTCTTTCACATAGGGCGGCAACCCAAAACCAATTCATCTCATGTGAGAGTGAGCCACAAGCATAAGGCCCTTGAGTAACATAATATGGTAGAAAAGGAGGGGAAGGAGATTGAATTCCTATTGCTCTTGTAAGGTTCAAGTAACATAATATGGTAGAAAAGGAGGGGAAGGAGATTGAATTCCTATTGCTCTTGTAAGGTTAGGTTCCAAGTCACCAAAGAGATGATGATGACACTAGTGGGTGGTGGAGAAATGTCATCAATCCCATGGGCCCCTCTAAACCCAACCCATCTCTCTCTCTCTCTCTCTCTCTCTCTCTCTCTCTCTCTCTCTCTCTCTCTCTCTCTCTCTCTCTCTCTCTCTCTCTATGACTTTAGTTGCTTGACCTCACAACCACATACTTCAATGACAAACATTCTTTTTTTGAGCCTCAAGGATTTCAAATGTTCTAAGTTAGTTCATTCATAATTCATGTTCATCTTCCATCCTTTATTGGTTTGTCTCACAACCACCAAGTCCATCAACAAACATTTCTTTTTTCATACATATATAAAAGTTATGAAATTATCACAATTTTCATCGCAATAAGATATTTCTTTACTTCTCTGGGCTAGTGGCAAGTTTAGTGTATGTGCACTTGTGGCTAGAATGGCAGTCACAAGCATACAACCATCATTGGTTGCTTGAAAGCATCCACAATCATCTCTCAAACACACACCAACATTCCTATGCCCTTGGGTAGTCGAGGGCTCATTACTTCCATGGCATTCAGGATTATCTATACATTGATACATACTCCAAAAAAGATATACAAGTCTCTTTAAGGGTAAACATAAGTTGAAATGTGGATGGTGTCCATCACACCAAGGTGAGTTGGGTAGAGTTATTTATTGTGGCCAAGAAGGTCTCAAACCTCAAATGTTGTGTAGTTACATTTTGAAGCCTCATGCCCAAATTCTAAGGGACTTGGCTTGGCCATGTTTGTGAATGCTGTATTTTCATAGATTTGTATACTAGTTGATTATGCTAATAGTATGAAGCCTCGTGCCCAAATTCTAAGGGACTTGGCTTGGCCATGTTTGCGAATGTTGTAATTTAACAGATTTGTACACTAGTTGATAATCTTAATAGTATGAAGTAGTTCAATTGTTCCAAAAGAGGATAATATAAACGTCACTATTTGTGGTCCCCCGAGAGAGGTTGCAAAACATTGTCCAATTTTTATTGCAATAGCCACTTTGTATGACTTTACAAGACTCCCCACCCACCATGGAAAGGTCTCCCCATCACTCTCACAAATATCATAAGCAGCTTTGTTTTTCTTTCTTGACCAAGAGTAACTAGTGCAACAAGCTTCATCATGTACAATATACACACATTGCATCACAAGCAACAAAATGCAGGGTTAATGCGCCACTATTGTAGCAATTGATATTTGACCTTGTGCTTCCTTGGGCACAATTCCAACTTCTATTTAATTCTAAACTATTATGGATGACCCAAAATTTGTTTCAAAGTATTGCATTGGCACAAGGACCACGTAGGTGACATATATGAGAAGAACTTGTACTATATGCATAGCCATGGGAGCAATGATGCATACATTATGGGCGCTTCCTATGTTTGTCGCCCAAATGGTGGCTTTCATAGTCACTACTAAAGGGAGCCATTTTTTTTCTAACGAGCAATAGCGTCTCCTTATTTTTTTAGTTTTGCTTTCTTTTTTTTCAGACGAGCAATAGCATCTCCTTCTTTTTTTAGTTTTGCTTTCTTTCCTTTTTTGTCTTTTAAAAAAAAAATGGGGGGAGAGAGAGAGAGAGAGAGAGAGAGAGAGAGAGAGAGAGAGAGAGAGAGAGAGAGAGAGAGAGAGAGAGAGAGAGAGAGAGAGAGAGAGAGAGAGAGAGAGAGAGAGAGATGTTGTTTGGATATTAGAACTTTTCCATGCCTACCGGTTTCGTGTATTTGCGTTTAATTTTTGAGAACTACTACTTCTGATATTTGGGGTCTTCTTATTTAATGCTTGACAAGTTATGAACCCGTGCAAAAAAACCTGAAGAGTTAGTCCTAAATAGCTTTATTTATTTGAGCTAATACAGCTTGCATGTATATAACAGTAGTAAAAAGGTATCGACAAATCCGACAATAAAAAATCAGCATACAAAAAGTGAGATTTTAAATGTGTAAGTTAAAAAAAACAATATTTTCTCTCGAAGTACCTCAAAACTTAAGCAGGATATTATTCAATATTCAAGAGGGTCATTGTCCATCGATATAAGATTGGGACATATGATGTTTCACTTCAACTTCATGAGTTAAAAACTCCTTGTAAGTTATTTAATTATTTTCTAATTTGTCAATTTTCAGTTGTTGGATCATATTCTACCAAATCCATCACCAGACCTTTGTCCCTATCATCATAGCCAAACCTCAAAATATTCCTACTCTCCACATATGAATAAATTATGATTGAGGACCATACCCTCATCTAATAGCTACATCTGAGTATCAATAATATATTTTGGAAAGGTGTACATGTTGAATGTCAATCTTGGTCGGGTATTTCAAATTGTCAATGTTGGTGGGTATGTTTGATAATTTCAAGTTTGTACCCAGATCTCGCAAATTATCAAGTTGAAAATGACATAATTGCAAAATATTAGAGCTCTCTCTCTCTCTCTCTCTCTCTCTCTCTCTCTCTCTCTCTCTCTCTCTCTCTCTCTCTCTCTCTCTCTCTCTCTCTCTCTCTCTCTCTCTCTCTCTCTCTCTCTCTCTCTCTCTCTCTCTCTCTCTCTCTCTCTCTCTCTCTCTCTCTCTCCCTCTCTCTCTCTCTCTCTCTCTCTCTCATGGACTCTATTTTATGGTCATTTTGTTCTAATTGTTCTTCGAACAATCATAAAAAGGTTTTTTCCTTTGGCGCTAAACTTATGTAATTACCTTACCTTGTTACACTATGATAGAAGGCCCCAGAAAAAAGTTGTTTTTGAAATTTTTGGTTGATTTTTACATTGAAATGCATATACGCTTTGGCGCCCTGCCAAATGGACAGGTGGTCGCCCATTCATAAGAAGTATGGTTGTTGTTTATGTGGCATTTGAACACCATTTACACATGATGTAGTGACTTTTTTTATTTTTGCTCTAAAATAGCTTATAGAATTTTGCAGAAGGCCGCCCAATTAACCCTCGGGTTACTTTATTATTATGCTAGTATATTGCAAAAGAGAATGTGGCTTATGTGCTTACACATTTATACGGATTCTAATGGTTTAGATTGACAATTACTTAAGGTGTTTCTATCGAACATGGAATGTGTTTAGTTCTTTTGAACATGAGAAGAACAAAAGAGATGATGTCAATTAGCGTTTGTTGGTATGTAAGCAAGGAACTAATATGGAATGACTCTATGACAGATGAGGTTAATGTCACCGTGTCGTAGAAACTTGAGATCATTCATAAGTATAATCTGCTTAACCTAAAACTTATACTATTCTTGAAATAAGGCAATAAAGACATTGCACTATCACTTACCCATCATTGTCATATTGGAATCTTTAGTACCTAACTCTCTATGCTACTTGCATAACCAAACCCAACGATTTATCTTATATTGCATTCAATTGTTCAACTTTTGCTTTCTATAATTTTTTACCAAACCTAACAAGTACTACAGTCCTTTCATTAGTATTTTTGGCTCGGGTACTCTTGAAACGCATGGATTTGCACAAGAGTCTTAATAGTCTCAAGGGTTAGCATGGCATGGATTTGCCCTAACACAAATTCGTGAATGTACTAGCTAACTCTTAATGTTCTAACACTCAACTCAAGTTATTTATGAATTGTCATAATTGTCCGTCCAAGTTAAGTTATGTTTAAAAGTAGAATTCGAGCCTGAGTACTACCGGAAAGTATGGATATGCTCGAGGGTCTTGACACCGTGCATGAGTTGTTACTTTTAACAATTGTAAGTGTTGAATTTCACACGTGTGGACTGTCCACTACATGTACTTGTGATCTCCTAAGGTGTGTAGATGCACCAAGATCAAGACTAGATTGAGATTTAAGATCTATCTTTGAATCTATGGCAAAAACACACTACTACATGCATTCAATCACTTCCAACTCTCACTCACACGTGTGGGAAGTATTAAAAAAATAATCTAAGTAAAAACAAGCTGCTCTCCTTGGGTAGAGAGAGAAAAAAACAACATGAGCTCTCGGGTAGAGAGAGAAAGAACATCATGAGCTCTCTGGTAGAGAGAGAAAGCTAGAAATCCAATAACTCACAAAATCCATGAAATCACCAAATCAATTAGATCCAAAATGAGGAGTACAATGATACTAGTAGATCCACGAGCTTCCACTATGCTTAACTATGATTGGACCATACTTTGTCACCTCTTGATCCTATTGGACCATTGATCCATGCACCTCTTAATTCTATTGGACTATATTCAAGCACACCTCAATTTCCTATTGGACCTCACACGGTTCCACCTCTAAATCCTATTGGACCTTTTGGAATTCATCAAACAAAAGCTTTACACTTGTCTACACTCTAATTGGCACGTGTTTAGCCTCTTACTCTATTTTGGCTCAATAGTGGCATTACAAGTGGAAATGCATAATTTGCCATCTATGCCAAATTTATTCCTATCAACATCCTACACCTAGATGCTTGATGTAAAAAACATAAGACCCCTATATCTAACATAGATAATCTGTTTCAATTCTCGACACTCCTCCTAAAAAATTATCTATGAAGATTTGAGCATTGATCTTGATATAACTCCAAGATTAGATCTATGCTTGATGAAAGCACTTTTGCTCAAAGGCTTGGTGAGTAGATCGGCAATACAAGAGGACGAGTTGACATGCTCCAAATAGATTTCTCCTCCAATAAGATTTTCTCTCACAAAATGGTGTGCCACTTCTATGTGCTTGCTTCTTGCATGAAATATGGGATTATTGGCAAGAGCTTGGGCCGAGATGTTATCACAATTGATCATTGGTAGATCATCCTCCTTGATGCACTTTAGCTCCATTAATAACCTCTTGATCCAAAGAACTTCTTTGGTAGTTGTAGTGAGTGCTTTGTACTCGGCCTTACATGAAGAGAGAGATATAGATTGCTTCCAAGAAAGATAGTGTATGCACTAATAGACTTTCGATCCATCTTGTCACTTGCAAAGTCCGAATCCGAGTAGCCAATAATGGATAGATCTTCACTTCTATAGAGTAGAACATAATCACAAGATGAAGATACATATCTTAGAATCCTCTTGGCCATCTTCCAATGATGGATCTTAGGATCTTGCATAAATTGACTCAATTTGTGCACACAAAAACTTAGATCGGGCCTAGTGATGGTAAGCCAAATCAAGGAGCCTACAAGACTCCTAAAAAGTGTGATGTCCTCAAAGGATCTTTCATCACCTTTATTAGGATCTTTTACAATTTGCTCCATTGGAGTATCTATGCTCTTAAAATTTTCCATATGGAATTTTTTCAACATAGAGTGAGGATATCTAGATTGGCATATAAAGACATGATTTTCATAAAAATCAATTTCTAGGCCTAGGATGTAATGCATCTCTCCTAGATCTTGCATTTTAAACTCACATCCAAGTGCTAGCTTGGTTTCATCAACTAGCTTGATACAACTTCCACAAAGAATAATGTCATCAACATAAATTAGAAGAATGACAATATTACTATCAACAAACTTTAGATACATGGAAGGATCATAGTCACTAAGAGTAGATCCTAGTGAGATAAGAAAAGAATTAAGTCTTGAATACCATGATCTTGGTGCTTGCTTGAGTCCATAAATACTTTTGAAGAGCAAGCACACTTTGGACTCATCCTTGATGAATCCTTGAGGTTGTTCCATATAGATCTCCTCCTCGAGATAACCATTTAGAAAAGCATTGGGATACATCTAATTGGAACACCTTCCACTTGAAAAAACAAGCAAGAGAAATAAGAATTCTTATTGTCACCATCTTTGCAACTGGTGCAAAGGTCTCCTCATAATCAAGACCATGGATTTGAGCAAACTCTTTGGCACATAATCTTGCTTTATGCTTGTTGATGGTGCCATCATGTTTGAACTTGATCCGAAATACCCACTTGCAACCAATCACATGCTTGTTGGATGGAGGATCCACAAGCTCCCAAGTATTGTTGATGATCAATGCATCATACTCTTGCTTCATGGCATCATACCACTCCTTGGTATTGAGTGCCTCTTGTACATTCTTTGGCTCTTCATGAGAGACATAAAAAACATAATTAGTGGAATCAAGATCCACTTGTTTGCCTTTGTCAGCATATGAGAGCCTCTTAGGCTCGGATATATCTCTCATGGATCTTCTTGGTGAGAAAATCCGAGGAGAGTCTTCTTCAAATCTCGACCCCATCACATCATGATTGTCTTCAAAATCAATGATTGATGATGCATCCATAGATTTCTTGATCTCGGCCTCTTCAAAAGATGAGTGGCGATCTTCATGAAAGACAACATCTCTACTTTCAATAACTTGAGAAGTAGAGAGTATAAAGACTCTAAAGGCCTTCTTGGTGGATGAGTATCCAACCATGATCCCTTTGCATGCACTAGGATCTTCCTTCTTCCTTGTTTCCAAGGGAATATGGACAAAGCATAAGCATCCAAAAACTCTAAAGTGATTAACCTTAGGCTTCTTCAAAAATAAGATTTCATATGGTGACTTTCCTCCAAGAGCTATATGTGGGAGCCTATTGCAAAGATAATTTGCACAAGTAATGGCTTCTCCCCAAAAATCTTTGGGCAAAGATGCCTCAATTCTCATAGATTTTGCACATTGACATAGAGATCTATTCTTTCTCTCG
>MU834730.1:0-44724 GCA_029204225.1 Diphasiastrum complanatum
TCTCTCCGTTGGAATTCACTCTCTCTCCTCTCTCCTTTCTCCTTTGGAATGCACGTTCTCTCTTCTCTCCGATGGAATGCACGTTCTCTCTTCTCTCTCTGATGGAATGCACGTTCTCTCTTCTCTCTCCGATGGGATGTGTATGTGCTATGTGGCAGCCCGTCATTGGTTGTCCACATCCACATTCCACCACAAACGTAAAAAAATTTGTGAAAAAAAAAACGGCAAAAAACCAAAAAAAAAAAAGAACTAGTCCATGCGTAAGACAAAAACAAAAAAAAAAAACAAGACCTTTGCACAATGCATTACGTAGGGGAAGGCCCGAAGCCCTCGGGCCTTCCTTGCTAGCCTGGGCCTGCCCTCGGGCTCCCGCCCTCGAGCAATGGCCCTCCCAACAAGGAAGGCCCTCAGGCAGGGCCTGCACCCCCCCCCCCCCCCAACAAAAGAAATAACTATTTTTAAAAACGTCTGTGTGCAAATTTTGTGGCCAATCAAAATTTTGGTGCTCTCACCTACGGGTGCTTGTAATTTTAAAACTGCCAATGTTCGGTTGCCTGCACGTGGGCATAGAGCCCTCTCAAAACTTGCAAATATTTCTGGTGCATCAAAAGATTAAAAATTTTGAGGCCCACCAAAAGTTTGGTGACATTTGCTGCCCGTGTGACATGGCATGTTGGCAGCGCACTGGGGCCAAACGCCTAGGCGACCGTGCATTTAAGGGTCACTAGGCCTTGAGATTGCGATGTTAGAAGGGTCCTCTAAGACCAAGGGTCCTCTAAGACCAGTGTTCCGGCTTTCTTGGGCAAAGGACTGGAATCTGCACCTTTTTTAATAATTGGCTTCATGAAAATTTTGATGAAAATTATTTATATGGCAAATAAACACTTTTTTGAGTAATATTAATAATTATGTATATAAACAAGTAAACCCTTTGAGTAATAATCTTAAAAAAATTAATAATCTTCTTATAATAACTCAAAAAAGGTTTTAAGAACAATGTGTCTTAAGCCTCACCTTAAATTAAAGTATACCATTTAGAAAGAATTGCACTCTTTATAATATATCAAAACTTATTAGCATTCAATATTCATTCTCTAGATACTTGGCATTACTCATGTATTAAGTTCTAACTACATACTAGGTATCTGTCATACATAGGTGGGCTACCTGTTGTAACACCTTGAGCGCTGTTGGAACGACGAGGATGACTATAGCAAGTAGCCCACGTTGGATGACTAATATCAGATGTAGTATTTATAGATCTACGGTGGAGATTCAAAATACTTTAAAAGCCTTGCTATGGCTGAGAATTGGCGAGTTCTCAACCAGCCTGATGATGTCATGTGTCCGATATCACTCCTTACAAATGCTAATGACCAATTTTAGAACAATATAAAGATATCAACATCATATCTGGAAGTATTTGAGCATACACACTTTTCTTAGAAAATTGGAATTTAATTTATAAACTCTTTTTGGTGTACTAAGATATTTGTTGATAGTCATAGTTGGCATGAAATCAATCATGTGATCAAGTAGTATTCATCTACTTGCTTTTTGGGGTTATATTTGACTTAATGATTTTTCACAGAAATCAAGATTCAAGAGATAAAAATAATCATTATTTGACTTGAAAGTTGATAAAGTCCCGGCTTTTGAAAAATAATCCCTTCCAAAACCTTTAATTGAAAAATGTTGCATTCCTACTACAACTATAAAAGATTGCCGCTTATTATAGTAGCTAGCCTTGTCATAGTGCATCAATTAAAACTATTTTTGATTTGCTAAATTATATTCATCATAATATAAGAAATTCATAATTTTCAAAGATCGTTGGCATCCAGCTTATTTTCTTGGGCATCAACGTTGCTCACTCCAACAATTATTTTCATGGTACAATGTGTTATAAGGTTAGAAATTAGCCAAGTGTAACTTATATAAAAAAATTGTGCAAACGGTCGAGCACCTACAAGGTAGAGCTTTCCCATTTCAAAATTTTACGTGGTTTTTTGAAGTATTATAATGTTCTACATGCATCCTATATATTCAAAAGCCAACGGTTTAGAATCCTACATATACTTTACTAAACATAAGAATTCCTACAAAATTACAATTTTATCGACTTATAAGAAGTCAACATCTTGGAATATATCTCTAAAGCGGGTTTTTAAGAGAATTTACTGGTTCCATTCCTATACTATGCCGGTTTTTCTAAGCACTAGATCATATAGCTTAGTTAGGGTGTGTAATGTGAGTGACTTTGAGTGTCCCATAACCTCACATTCAAGACGATTGAATCTAATGTTTGGGAAAATTAGCATTCTTGGAGAATGGAATTGACAACTTTTTCAAAAAAAATCAGCATGTTTAAAATTGCATAGGATTAAAAAGTTTTGAGAACTAGATGCTTTGAAGGATTTTAGACGATTAGATCTTTTTTTACAAGTCAATGTGCATGAACATTTTTGCTTTATAAGAGCAAATGCTCCCAACTTTTTGATAGAAATTTATCTTAGGGCATTATTGACATAGTGCACAAAATTTATTACATAAATTTGTTACAATGTTTATGTAGGCAGTATTAGAGTACACATATTGACAATGGACATTTTGGTGATATGATTTAAAATGATATAATAAAATATACAGAGTGTACTTTATATAAAATGCACATGTATAATAATAATAAAATTTAGTCAATATGTCAACACATTCACTCCCACTAAGCAAGCAAAGATGTCTTTACATGAATAAGGTTTTCAATATGCACCTATATTAGCCATTGATCATTTTTGGCTGTCTGATGATGTGGCCCTTCGGGTAACCAATTTTTTTAAAAATTTAGAAACTTGTGGCTAGGGGAACACCAAGCTCAAACACCCCTCGTGCCTCCAAGAAATGAGGCTCCTTATGCGCCTGTGACATATCCCTCAAACTCCAGGCCTGCAACTTGCAAGGTTGTGGTTGTGCTGCAATAGTGTTGTTAAACTCTTAGATCTTATGAACCTTGGAAGTTGACACTCATGACACCATCATGACATTGCCTTCAATTGCTTTAGCTTTCAAGATTGAACCATGGCTTCGTACATGAGTCTAGACTCTATGCCGCCAGCTAGCTATGATTCTATCATAGTATTAGTTTGAGATTCTATCATTCCACAATTTTCGTCCAACAATTTCTAGAAATTTAGAACTCAATACTAGTGGATTTGATAATTCAATCATTCACGAAAGCTTGGAGTTGTGGAGTTTCAGACCTGCATTCAAGATGATGCTCACCAAAGTTTGGAGAGTGTGTTGGATATATTTAGTCACTTCCGTAGCAACTTGCCAAGCATTGCCATGAAAGATTGATTACTTTATGGATTAGGAAATTTTCTAGGCAATCAATTGGGTTTTTGTTAATGTGTCTTAGCTATGTGAGTTTGATCTAAAAACAAATGCGGGTCCTTTTCATTAATAATTTTGATGCTATAGTTTTGCTAGTAGGAGTTGCGTGATGGTGGTGGCTGCTTGCGATGACAATGGTGGCTATTGGCGACGAAGACTCATAGTGATTGTGCCAGGCTCTAGCTACTGGTTATGTCGGCTCATACTGAAGGCGAGCTAACACAAGACAAATAGCTTCTTGTATAGACAAAATTAATGATTAAACTCATGGAATTTAGATCTCCTGAACCCAAATGTTTATCTCTATGTAATAATTGCTTATTGAGACTAATGTTTTCATCACCCAGGATAAAATATTTTATGATTTGGGGAAAAGTCTAATTTGTAATAGTGGTGGACGCTCAACATTGACTTTTTTTGGTCTCAAAACTTCGGAATCTCTAGATTTTGTTCTAGGTGATTTTATAAAGTTATGTTATTAAAGACGGGTGTTAAAATGGGTTTCGTACGCCCTTTCTCTTTATTTATTTGTTTGATCACATAGTGGATAACTCATATGTTTGTTAAGAATTGAATTGGAAGAATATTTTTAAAATACAATAATTTTCCTTGGGAAAAAGATATTGGAATGATTCTGATATATTTTGAGTTGTATGTTGAACATATACTCCAATATCTTTAAATGATTAAGTGTGATTTTGGAATCCTGCGAATTATGATTGACGAATCATAAGACTCTAAATTTTTATGATTAATGAATCATAAGATTCTAAATTTTTATGATTGACGAATGATAAATAGACACTTAATTGTCATTAGAAGATTATGTCAGAAATGGTGAACTCCTGCAACTTTGCCACAGAGATCCCAGAAATCGAAGATGTCTCGAAGGACGAAAGGATTGATGAGGTATGGTGAAATCACTTTCACGGTCCCGAAACAGTCGTGAAACTATCGAAAAAGCGAAGCAACCACGACTGAATGCGATTCGGATGGAGTTCAGATGCAATCGCTGGACACTGCCAGCTGAATCACTCCTACAGTCCTTCAGAATTAGTCAGGCACTGCTGATCTACGTTCATAAAATAATGCAGCATTCAAAAAGTTCAACCAACATGCGGAATAAAAAAAAAAAACCAATGTGAGAATCAGACACACGAATAACAGTAGACACAATTGCATTCAAGATCATACATCATAGATTGACATGTGCACAATGGCTACAAGATCATCTATTGACTTTTCTTCTGATTCTTCAGGGCACTGCATGCATATCCACACAGTGCGTTGGCGTGAGAGAAAACATAATTCTCTCACAAATGGATGTCTCACTTACTAGCGGACTTGTGGATATCTATGGATCCTGATCACAGAACTCATCTCGCACACAGGCGGACTTCTTGTCTGTATTTTGTCTTGACTGCTTACTAGCATTAGACTACTTCATCTTCTATATATTTCAAGTATCATCCAGTTAGTATATAGTCGCTCTATGTAACTTTAAGATTAGAGTGATTAAGCATCTACAACTAATCACGGAATTACAAGATTGGCATATTAGCCACGACCTAGGGAGTATTTGCTGACGTCATGCCATAAGTTCAGATTCCTGTACTTCTGGGTATTTGCATGATCTTTGCTAGTACTCTTTGGAGCGTGAGGGCAGAATAGGGTTTCACGACATTTTTTTTTTCTTCGTGTCGCGTCGTTTGACTTTCTCGTGTTGGACCGCAAAAAGATTCTCATTCGCGAATCTTTCGTGTTCGTGTCTTATCGTCAAATATTTGCGAAACTTTCGTGCTTCGTGTCTCTTGACTTTCGTGTTCGCGAACATCTTTGAGTTTCGTGTCTCTTGACTTTCGTGTTCACGAACATCTTCGTCAGGCAGAGGACTGAAAGCTAGCAAAGCTTTGTAATTAGAAATGTTTTGTTTCTTCAGCTCCCTCTCAAAGCATGATAACTTTACGATCTCGAAACTGCTCCTCTGTCTCTCAAAAAGTCCTTTGTCCAGGGCTTTGGTGAATATGTTAGCAACCATGTCTTTCGTTCCGATGAAGGTGGTCTGCAACATCTTCTTTTCAAAAATCCCTGATCAAGTAGTACTTGATCGCAATGTGCTTTGTTCTGAAATGGAACACGGGATCTTTCATTAGAAGTATTGCAGAGGTGTTATCCATCTGCAAAACCAGAGGCTGGTTCCTTGTTTCACCCAATTCGTCCAGAAACTCCCTTAGCTAGATTATCTCGTTGGCCATCTTTGCTGCTGCAACGTACTCTGTTTCGTAGGATGACTAGGCCACAATGGTCTGCTTCTTGCTGACCCAGAGAACTGCTGCTCCTGATGCGATGGTGCATCCTCCTGAGACGCTTTTACAGTCGTCCTTGAGAGATGCCCAGCTAGCATCGCTGTAGGAAAGCATCCTGAAACCTGCATCATGACAATAGCACAAGCCATAATCCCTCGTTAATTGAAGATATTGCAAAATTTGTATTGCAATCTTCCAATGTGTCGAGCCTGAATTCATGTAGAATTGGCTCATCTTGAATACTGCATAAGCAATATTAGGACATGTGTTGTCTGCAAGGTATATCAGTGATCCTATCAGCTTCCTATAAGGTGTGAGCTGCATCTATTTTCTCTCTTCCGCAGTCTTCAGACAATCATCATTTGTCAGCACCATCCCTGCGAGCATTGGAGTATTCGCTCCTTTGCAGTTCAGCATCCCAAGGTCCTCTAGGATCTTCTGGATGTATCTGGACTGGTGAAGGTTGTCGCAGAAGGCCAGATCGTTTCGTGTTCGTCTTCTCCTTCTCTTTTCGCGAACAATTTTCTTTCTTTGAATTATCTTTTCATGCGAAAGCCCTTACAGGATCCCAGACACTCGACTCTTATCACAGAACATATTTTATTCTAGCAATCAAGATACACAGCACAAGACAAAGAGATACATCAAAATAGAGCGACTATATTATCAGTTTGATTTTGGAGCGAGATTGTTAGTGTCTCGCTCATTGGCGGATTGACACTCTGCTCTTACACTGTGTTCAGCTCGTTGGCAGACTTTCATTCACAACTATGGTGTCTTTACATTCTTACTCTATTCGCTACGTTTCTCTTTGTCTCTTACTGATCTCTGTATTCACATATTTTTCTTTCGTTATGATCCAGAGAGGATCGTTTATATCTCACTATGTGGAGTTTACAAGATAGCTAAACGTTGAATCATATGACTAGTTAACGCTAATCAACTAGTTAGTTAGTCTCCGTCGTTGCTACTCATTTCAGCTGGGCGTGAAGCCCGTTGAGCTGCCAGCTGGCAGCGCAAAACATTTTTCTTCATTTGATTCGTAATCTCCCATTTGCTTTCGTTCTTTTCGTTTCTTTTTGTAGTTTTCATTTTGCGTCCCTTTTGGGGTTTGTGGTCTTGGAGGTTTGTTGCGTGCTCGGCCCCTCTTGCGGTATCCCGATTGCCTCCAACATCATTTGTAGCCACACTACCTCATTCGTCACTTTCGAGACTGTGACATACTCAGCCTCGCAAGAAGATTGAGCTACCAAGGTTTGCTTTTTGCATATCCAGCTTATTGCAGCTCCGCACGCTATTGTACATCCTCCAGTAATGGACTTGTTGTCATCTTTGCAGCTCGCCCAGCTCGCATCACTGTAGTGATGCAGCTCAAATCCTTTCTCTTCGTTTCTAGCTCTGTAGGTTAATCCAATATTCTGGGTACCCTTCAGATACTGTAGGATTCGTTTGGCCATTTTCCAATGTGCTAGACCAGGATTGGAACAGAATTTCTAAGTTTCTACCAAGCTCCAAACGGAATGTGAAAATAGAAAAAACAATGATGAAGCACTAAGGCTTACCCAACTAGTGTTCGAAATAGAAATGAAACTAACTAAGATGACAAAAAGCAAAACCTTACTAAGGTTTACTCAACTAGCAAGGTGATTAACTAAATCCTAGATTAACACCCAAGAGGATTGAAAAGATAGATTGCGGTTAAACTAAACATCAATCAATTAAAAACATGCCACAATAAAAGAGCCAATGAAAGGAGGCAAGAGGAGACTCGAGCACCTTCCCTCAAGCTATGCACCTTCCAGTGGGAACACAAGTGAAATAGCAAGATAATCTCAAAAATAGAGAACTTGATAGCTTAGTTTAAAAAGTGTTATTTACAAGGCAAATACCTCTCCTTTTATGGCAAGGAGGTCTTCCATAAGTATCCACTAACTTATGGGACTAATCTATTTCTAGCCTTTCTAGAACTTCTAACTTAGGATTTAGAACTTCAAAGTTTCTTAACTTAGGAAACCTTAAGATAAAATATTTCTAATCTTAAGTTTCCTAAGTCTAAGTTCTAAATCTAAGTTTTAGCTATTTTTTATTTTTTTAAGCTTCTACTCAAGGGCTTACAAACACATGCCATGGCGGAAGTTTATTAACAAACATTCATACGTGGACTTAAAAAACACATGCCACGGAGTTTTATTTCTCTCTTTTTTATTTTTTCTGTGTTAGCGCAGATGCTAACATTATCCCCCTCCTTATTGGATTGGTGGTCCCACACCAATCGAAGCTTTTTCATCCTAGAATTTTTGAGCTTCCTGGAGGCCTGTTTGTTGTTGGCGGATCTGATAGATTTTATTGCCAATGCCTTCCATCATTTGCCAACACAATTTATTGAGGAAGGGTAGTTGTTTGTAGTAATACAACATGCCTTGCAACAAGCCGTGGATCTTCCAGAGTTCCACCATATCGACGTGCAATGCGGAAGTGAGGGCGACACGGTGATAAAGGCGGGCCATGGTAATGTGATCTGTTTCTGTCTGCAAGGGCTTATTGATATCAATGGCGATTGGTGGGAGGCCTCTATCCCAATAGCCAATGAGTTCTGCCAAGAAAGCAACCAGGCCGCAATTATCTGCAAAGTAGCGCACATCTCGATCCGGGTTGCCATGATGTTTCTGGTGAAAGACACGACAATTGGTAATCATGTCGTCTGCGGGATTGCCGATATGTACACCAGTTAGCTTGGGCCAATAAATCTTGTTTTTCTGCTTTGTGGTGGAAAATGGTTCTCTACGTGCCACCGGGTAATAATATGGATTGATGTGCATGTATGTTGGGGCTTCGAGATATAGCTCCATGGATGTTTTGCTTTGCAAGAAGAGTTGGTGTCGCTAGGCAGGTTGCGGATCCAAGAGTTTAACTACCTCCTTGTGAGTCTTGCAATGATCCAGGTTGGGTAGGGTGTACCCGCCGCGCTCCTTGGGTTGGTATTTTCGTGCAAAATCCTGGGAGATGAGTTGCTCCTTGCTCGGTGCAGTTGGAGAGATCTGGTGTCGTATTTTAGGAGCTTCAGCAGCTAAGGCATGTTCAAGTTGGGGGTCTGGTTCAGGAGAGAGAGGAGGTGAAGGGTTAGAAGCAGCGATCTGTTGTGATTTGGGAGAAAATTGGCGTGGAAAGAGGAGGTTAGTTGTATCGATGGGGTTAGATACGGTAGAAGTAAATTGATGTTGGAAGGAAGTACCACCGGTGCCCTGAGGATTGGTTGGTGGTTGATCTTGTGGTCCTTGAGACGGCCCTTGAAATGTCGAGCCTTGATTATCTGTTGGCGGTTGTTGAAATCCTGCCCCATCACCACCATCTGAACCATCAAAGTGATGCCCGGAGTCGTGAAATTGAGCATTCTATGTATGGACAGAAGGTGTGGACCGAGCGACCACCTTCAATCGTTCTTCCAAAGTGGCTATGTGTTGGTTGAGGGACTCGACAGAAGCAGTGTATGATTGTTGGAGTTTGGTGTGCTGTTCCGTCATGGCTTGCAACTTTTGGGCCAACTGCTTATATGCTCCCACTGGAATTTGGGTTCCCTCAGGAATAGCTGGTGGTGCGAAATCATTGAAATCGACCATTTCCAGTTGTTCTTTCATAGCGGAACGTGCGGCTTGGGCATCTACGACAGCCTCATCTCGTTATGCTGTGATGTTGTCAATGACGGTTTGCATGTGAGAGATTTTCAGCTGGAGTTGGCTTTGTAGGTGGCTGAGCATCTGTTGTTGCTGTTGATTGTATGTGGTGAGGTTATTGATCTGTTGTTGTTTTTGAGCAGATTCAGCCACCAACCGTTGATTTTCTTGTTGAAGTTGTAGGATGGCATCGTCATCGACCTGGCGTACTGCTTGTTGACCTGATAAGGTTTCGTAGATGTTGTACTGAAGCTCATTCACCAACCAAACCATCTTTTGGGCAGTCAGTGGTAATTGCTCCTATATGCCAATGTCAGGGAAGGAGCGTTGGTAATTTGGATAAGGCATAGGGTTGTAAGGGAGAAGATCAAGAAATTGTGTAGAAGAGGGGTTTGGGAGATAAGCAGGTGGAGGTGAGTGGGGTGTCAAAGGAGGAGACTGCGTTTTTTTAGGAGGTGATTGCGGTGAGGAAGGAGGTGTTGGAATTCTGGGGAGAGATGAAGGGAATCTGATTGAGTAATTGGAGAGCAAAATCGTTGATGTCGAGTGAGGAGTTAAGTAGAGGTGAGGTCGGTACCGGAGAAGGTTTTGGTGGAACCCAGTGTTAAGTGTGATGGAAGGGGTGGAAGTGGTAGCAAGTGGTGTTTGTAGTGGTAGAGAGGTGGTGGATGGAGGCGTAGTTGCCTGGGCTACTAAAGTACCCGAAGTGACTGGGATCCCACTGACTGAACTAGAGCCAGATGCGCCGGCATTCCCAGAGCTGCCTGCTACTACTACCGCCTGTCTTCTTGCCACAGCCTGTTGGAGTAGGGCTTCTTGTTGGGCTAAGACCTCCTTTGGGACCTGAGAGTGTTTAAGGCTCCCTCCATATTCAACATACTCGGCCCCAATGTCACTAGGTAAAATCTCGATAGATATGGCAGCTTCAGTGCTGACCGCCTTGCCATTCTGCTTCTTGGTGGGTGGATCTGGCCGAGGATATGCTACCTGGGGGCTGGCTCGTTTTCAGGTGCTAGAAAATAGTGCTTCCAGCTCCTTGAGGGCGGTTGTTGTCCGATGGCCCAGGTATTGTTGGACGATCATCTGCAAGAGATAACCACATTTAGTGGTTGCCTTACACTGTTTGAGGGCCAAGCAGAGTTTCTCGGCAATCTTTTCTGCCCACTTAAAGGTGTGAGTGGGGTCACTCAGTGTCATGGTGAGTGCAAAAAGGTCATGGTCAGTGTAAGGCTTTGGGATCTTATGGCGATGTAGAGACAGTGCCGGATCCCGGGAGGCCATGATCACAGTGATTCTAGAGTAATCTGGAAGGTTTGAAAAGTTTGGAAAATTTTGGCATGAACTTGAGAGCAGAACTCTAGAATGGATTCATGGAGAGGAGGGTGGAGGTCTATATATAGATTGTTTTGGTCAGAAATTCGCAAATCTACCCAGAAATTTTCCTCAGTGTCCACGATTTGGTACTGGTTGTCGCAAATTTCAAGGCAACGTTCTGAGGGTCGGCGAATTCATGTAAGTGATTTTTTATGCATAATAGGAAAAATGTCTGACAGGGCAAAATTTTGTCTGATTAGAATTCGCGGAGATCATAGAGAAATCATGAGAAGTATTTTAAGCTTCAGCAAATTGTCTGCAAATTCTAATAGTGGATATTGGATGAGCAAATCAACTTGTTTCTATTTCTAGAAAGTTTGTCTCTGAGACAGAATTCATGGAGGCCAAAAATGAATCTGCATTGTAAAAAGACATATTCTATATGAGATGGTGTGAGACAAATCTTTTGAAACTAATGGCTTTTGTGGTTTTCTCAGAGAAAAGACTATTTGTATACCTAACCTGATAGTATCTTGATGGTTTGAACAAGAAAGCACAGCAAAAAATTTGTCGAAATGGCAGGCAGACAATAAAGAAAAGTAAAGAAGAACAGTAGGAAAGAAAACAACTAATACATATCAAGATAAAAACATGGTTCATTGTACTTTCTTAGTCTGCTCCCATTGACCACAGTGTTAAGGATATCACCTTGAAGAATTTGGAGTTGTACATATCCAGAGGCAAAGATTTTTTTGATGACGTAAGGACCTTGGCCAGAAAATTTCAATTTGCCTTTGAAGGCTTTGGCCTGGTATAGCAGGACCTTATCTCCAACCTAGAGGTCTCTAAGTTTCAATGATCGATCATGCCATGCTTTTTGTTGACGTTTGTGGACTTCTTGAGCATGGATGCTGATCCGTCGTGTTTTGCATAGTTGTTCCAGATGGAATAACCTGTTTGCTAGAGTTTGTTGATTATCAACCTCAAGGTTATAGGCCACTCGAAGGGAGGGGATATGGAATTCTACAAGCATAATGGCTTTTTGGCCATATGTTAGCTGGAAAGGGGTTAAGCCTGTAGCTCTCTTTAGGGTGGTGCGATAAGCCCAGAGAGCAGCTTGAAGTTTGAGTTCTCAATCTGATCGGCTGCATTCAATGGTTTTGGAGAGAATTCACATAGGTTTTTATTGGTGGATTCCGCCTGACCATTGCATTGCGTGGATAGTATGGGAAACTTTTGCAATGTACCACAATTTTCTTTTGAAAGGAGATATGCTATGACAGAGTTAAGAAAATGTGTACCCCTATCACTGATAAGCTCTAGAGGACATCCGAAACGAACTATAACCTATTCATAGAGAAATTTTGCGGTAGAACGAGCGTCAACATTGCGAACAGCTCTTGCTTCAGCCCATTTGGTGCAATAGTCCATAGCTACTATGATGTAACGAGATTGTGTGTGTCGAGCAGTGGGACTAATAGGTCCGACATAATCAATCTCCCATTTCTGGAAAGCTTGATCAGTGAGTACAGGGTGTAAAGGCATGTAGTTGGCCTTTTGAAAGCATTTTGTGCGTTGGCAGATATCACAGGCCTTAGTGTAATTGTGAGTATCCTTGAAGAGTGTTGGCCACCAAAAACCAACCAAGAGGATTTTCTTAGCAGTCGTTTCAGAAGAGAAATGGCCTGCACCAATACCTTCATGAGTGAGAGAAATTACAAAGGGTATTTCACCTTCACTAAGACATCATCGGATGATTCCATCTAATTCTTGCTTGTAGAGTTGTCCTGCAATTAATGTATAAGGTTTAGTTTTGAGGACCAATGCACATCGTTCAAGTTTAGAAAATGAAGGATCCATCTGTCCCGAAGTTAAATATTCTGTGATTTCCTTAGCCCATACAAGTATAGAGTCAACTTGGAAAAGGATGGCATCTGGTAAATCATCGTTGACGCCTTGATCAGGGGTAGGAAGGTTGGGGATTCGGGATAGATGATCTGCGAGAAAATGTTGACCTCCCTTACGAACCACGATCCTAAACTCAAATTCTTGCAGTAATAGAATCCATCTAGTAATACGGCCTGTGGTGCAAGTCTTGTTGATGACATACAATAGTGCTTGCTGATCAATGAAGATTGCAAAAACTTTTCTCAGAAGATAATGGCGAAACTTCTGAACCGCATATATCATTGCCAAGGCTTCACGTTCGGCAGGTATCAATTGTTTGCTAAGAAAACGGATTGCGTAATCTTTTTTTGACTTCTCCCGGTTGGGTGAGCACTGCTCCAATGGCATACTTGGATGCATCAGGAATAATCAGGAGCCCGGAGGATAGGTGCATTGGTATGTAAATTGCAAAAGGCACTTTATGGTCTCAAGCAAACTCCTAGGGCCTGGTATGAACAAATCAATCACTTCTTGTTGTAGCACGATTTTACTTCATGCTCTACAGACTCAAATGTGTACCTCGAGAACAAAGACTCAAGCTATGTGATAATAGCTTTATATGTTGATGATTTTTTAATCGTCATCAACTCAACTCAGTTGTTGCACGAGACAAAAGTCTCTACTGTCACCAGAATTTGAAATGACTGATTTAGGGCCAGTTCATTATCTACTTGGTATGGAGATCACTATAGATCGCGCAAGCAAAAGGATCACTGTAAGCTAGGAAGAATATCTAAACAATGTACTTCGCAGATATGGCATGGAGGATTGTAAGTGGATCCAGGATCCAAGCTATCCAAAGACGTGCCCCATAATTGATGCAAAATATAAGGAGATGAGCAGCTTAGAAGATTGCTTCAGAATCTACAATTTCTACAAATTGGCCCTAGTCGACAATCAGAGCTATATAGCTCTATCTCTGAACCCACGAACTCATGCTAGAACCAAACACATAGAGGTTCAGCTTCGTTTTTTTCGAGAGAAGGTTTAGAACAAGGATGTTGTACCAAGTTGTTGTCATACAGACAGTACGTTGGCTGATCTTTTGACAAAACCATTGTCAAGGAAAAAAACATTCTATTATGGTAGGATTGTTAAGTCTCAATTTGAATTCAGATTCATAGCAGTAAGCTTAAGGGAGAGCGTTGGAGTTTAATGTTACTCCTACTCATCCTTTTCACCCTACTCATTCTTTTCACCCCCTTCATCTCTTAAGGAAATCACTCTCTCAATCTAACATCTAAACAAATTAGAACTACTCTGCATTCTTAGTCTTTAAGTAGTCCAAGATCCTTTTGATCATTGTTTTCCTTGGGTGGGACGACGACCTCTATTCGGTTGCAACGGTGTGAATATCCATCCAAGTCCCATCGGATGAGAGGGGTGGTGATAGTGGCTATGGTTGGAATGATAGTTGGGCAAATAGGGGAGGAGGAGAGTGGAAGGATAATGGTGGTGGAAGGGGACGCGACGATGGCCAGAGTCATGATATGGGGATGAAGTGGAGGTCGCAACTATCGAGGGGAATGGTCAAATGACAGATGGCCAGATGGGGCTGGGGATAGTGGATGTGACATCGACAAAGGGAGAGTTGTGGACGAGATTGGTGCAAGCGGGGCTAGGGATGGGAGATGGAGTAGGGGATGTGGTGAAGATCAGCAACTTTTGGCTAGCCTCAAGTTGTCCACATCTGGGTATATCTATTTCCTTGCAGGAGGACCCATTTCATGGAACATCAAAAAGTGGAAATGCATTTCATTGTCCTCTACGGAATCTGAATACATTGGTACTTTGAAGTATATGGCTTTTGTGACAACTGTACACACAGTATATACGGTCAATAATTTAGCATCGTTGACGCGGACGAGGATGTCGCTGGAATGTTCCTCATCTATTTTAGACGACCTTCGAGAATTTTCTATCTCTTCGTATTTTTCGCAAAAAGCCAAAGGTGCTCTCAAAAGACGGTCTTTAAAACATTTTAACGCATGAAAATAAATGACCTTTGGAAATGTTCTCTGCCTTTGCATTTTTTGCAAAGAGCCAAAGGTGTGTCAAAAACGGTTAAACTTTTGAACTATGCAAGTTTTCGCATTTCGGAAAAATGTGAAAAAGCCGAAGCTGTTGAAAACATAGTATATTTCTATAGACTATTGAAAAAGTAATGCATTTCTACAGATTTGCTCTAAATGCAAGTTTTGTGAAAGTCCTTGAAGATGGCCAAGTCTTCAATGACTTCAAGTTATTAAACTTAACATCTTCACTTTGAAATTGTGTTTAGGATTGGTTACCCTTTGCTGGAGATTAGCCGGAAGCCCGTTGTAGACGTTCTTCAAATACTTTGGTTGTCTAAGTTTGTGATTCCTGCAGGTATCAGATGAGCAGACGTAGAACCAAAGTTGGTTTCACGTGACTTTAGATCAATGATCAATAAACATGCAAGAAGAATCATGAAATAGAAATTAGTCATTCACCAAGGAGGCAACTGTGGGCTTAATTTCCAACAACTACTGCTACTGACTGCGGTCTAATTCTCTTCCAAGCCCCGTATAACCATTGCAAATCTGTTGTAAAATTCAAACTTGTAAACAACAGATAATATTAAAAAATAACAACAGCGACAATTTATCTATTGATAGCATGCATTCTAATATTGCAGATCATACACATCACAGAATATAGCATTGAGAAAATTACTTCTATATCAGAAACTGAATTTACAATATTCTCTTGAGCGTTGTTTGTTTCCCAGGTCAGTGCATTGGTGCGAGAGATATTCTCTCTCACAAAAATATGACTAGCTACTGCTAATATATAAAACATTATGTGTCCATGACTGTCTAGCAATACATATAGTCAGAGTAACATTTCTGATTAGAGAGATTAGATGATCTACAACTAATCTCAGATTACAAGAGCAGCGGATTAGACACATCCTAACGCTCTTCTGTTGACGCCATCATATCTGATCAGAAAGTTGTACTACATAGTACTCGTTTGATCTCCTGGTCCTTTGGAGCGCGAAGAGTTTTGAGTCGCCTCCAATAGCTTCATTTCCATCAGCAAAACCAGCCAAGAATGCTAGTACAATTCCAACATCAAAACAATGCTCACCAATGTAGCTACTTTTACCATTTCTTGACAATTTGCACACATCCACATGAAATTGCTCAAACATGAGATAGAACAAGTAAAGTAAACTTCTTGATCTTCAACTTGACCATCAAAGTCATTGAACAAACTTTGTTTTCCAGATCCATTACTTGATTTTACAGCAAGATAACATCTATCCACTTGCATAGCACCATCTTGAAGACACCTTTGGAATGTTCCCCTCATAAAAAATGACATCTCTACCAAAAATCACTTTGTTAGTAGAAGGAATGTAAACCTTATAGGCTTTACTCACCTCACTATATGCAACAAAAATACCTCTTCTTGAAGATGGATCCTCCTTGGTTCTATCATCAAGAGTAATGTTGACATAGCATGTGCATCCAAATGTTCTTAGAAAGTTGACACTCGGCCTCCTCTTGAATAGCATCTCAAAAGGTGTCCTTCCATCCAAAATTGCACTCGGCCACCTATTGCACTAGAAATTGGCACACAACAAAGCTTGATCCCAAAATGGTTTGTCAAGATTAGCACTTAAGCTCATAGCTTTAGCACTTTTACATAAAGTCCTGTTCTTCCTTTCAGCCACTCCATTTTGTTGTGGGGTCCTTGATGTTGTATACTCCCTCCTGATCCCATGCTCATCACAAAAGGCCTTGAACTTGTTAGATATGTACTCACCACCATTTTCACCTCTCAAGCACTTGATCTTTGAGAAAATTGGTTCTCCCTTGCATTCTTGAACTTGACAAAGACATCATATACTTCATCCTTGCTCTTTAGTAGATAGATCCAACAAAATCTACTAAAATCATCAATGAATGTTACATACATCTTAGCTCCACTATTGCTAATTGTAATAAATCCATGAATATCCGAATGTACAAGTTGAAAAGGCTTTGTAGATCTAGAAATAGATCTAGTATAAGGTAGTCTATGTGACTTAGACAAAGCACAAGACTCACAAACATGCTTGTCATTACTTAAGGAACTTGGAAGACCAATCACAACCTTCTTCCTTGCCATTACCTCCAATGACTTGAAGTTGAGGTGTCCCATCCTTTTGTGCCAAACCTCTTGAATAGAAATTTGCTCCCTTGCAACACATCCAACTTGGTTAGCAATAACACAAGCATCAAGTTTGAACAACTTCTATTGGTATTTGCATCTCAATTTGTGTGTAGATGCTGATTTTTCTACATTGGTGAGATTGGTAGTGTATTTCTCTTTCTAACCAAAGATCATTCAAGCAGATTGGATCTTAAGCATCTGAAATCTTTCACATGGTATCAGATCTTGTATTTTAGGTTATGAAGGAGGAAATCAGATCTATCAATGATTTGGTGAAGATATCAAGTCTAGAGCATGCTAGAAAGGATTCTACACCAAAATCAGATTTTTTTTTTGTAGATTGAATCTTTTGTAGATCAAAACACTAAATAGGTCAATATATTTGTTCAATTCCAATTTTTTAATTCACATACTGGATTTGGCCGATTTTTGGATCATTGGATCAGCCTAAGTGGTGGCCTATAGATTGCATATCAAATTTTCAACATTTGCATGTAGATTTGGAATAGTCAATTTTTTGTGATTTTGTCAAAACCCTAATTTTGATTGTATATCTAGATAATAAGGTTGCTGGACTTCATTTGAGTGTGTTTCAATCTTAGGAAGTGGCAAAAGTCATTAGATTGAGGATAGATCATAGGTTGATCAAAATTCCATGATTCTATGTGTTGATTTGCTTGGATAAGTGCTAGAAGAGAATTTGTGAGATAGTTTCAAATCTTGGTAATTTCTTTTGAAAGCATTTGTTGTTGTTCAAAGGAGTGCTTTGTGCATTGAAGCAGGTTGAAAGAGAAGATCAGGTCATTGCTACATGGCAACCTCAATTGGAGTCATGTTGGAAGCCAATGATAAGCTTACCTCAAGTAGCTATTCATTGTGGAAAGTGAGGATGGAATCACTTCTTGAGATGAATGATGTTTTGGATATTGTTGTAGGTTTGGAGGAGAGACCAACAACACAACAAGATCAAGTGAGGTATGACAAGAGGGCCAAGAAGGCTCTACACATGACAAAGATGAATGTTACCAATGAACTTCTCAAGGAAGTTGGTAAGTGCACATCATCTTTGAAAGCTTGGAATTCATTGAAGAAGCTTTATGAATCCAAGTCTACTTCTAGAGTGTTGACTCTAAGAAGGCAAATCTTTTCTTGTTTGCAAAAGAATGAAGAAAGTCCAAGTACTTTTGTTTGAGAATGAAAGCATTGAATGATGAGTTAGCTTGCATAAATGAAAGCATTAAGGAAGGAGAGCTTATTCAAGTGATTCTTAATGGCTTGTTGGATGCTCATGCTAACATTGTTCAAAGTATTGCTATTCAAAAGACTTTGCCAAGTTTGATGGATTTTCAAGAGATCTTGATCAATGAGAAATATAGGCTTCAAGCAACAGGTGGATCTACATCGACACTTCAAGAGGATGCTATGTTCACAAAGGACAAATTCAAGGGCAAAACCAAAAGTAAGTGGTCTAAAGGGCAAGATCAAGTGGATGCTTCTTCAAGTGGCAAAAAGAAGGATAGATCAAAGCTCAAGTGCTTCTATTGTGACATCAAAGGACACTTTGCAAGTGAGTGCTACAAGAAGAAGAGAAATCAAGGAGACCAGCAACGTAATCTTACTCTTGATGAGGATGGTTTGGATGTTCAAGATGCAAATGATGATGCTTTTGTGATGTCTTCATGTATGCTTACTAATGATGGAGATCTAGATCCTTGGTGGATTGATAGTGGAGCAAGTTCACACATGACCTTTCACAAAGAGTACTTCACTTCTTTGTTGGCATATGGAGATGACAAGAGGGTGATCTACACGGCCAATGATGGTGAGTGTGCAATCAAAGGGATTGGCACAATTCATATTTTTCTCTCTACAAATAGGAATGTTCATTTGGAGGATGTCTTGTTTATTCCATCTATTACCAAGAATTTACTTAGTGTGAGTCAAATGCCAAGTAAAGGCCTCAAGATGGAGTTTGATGGAGATGCTTGTTTGATCAAAAGGAAGGATGTCTTGATTGGTGTGAAAGATTTTAGACAATACAATAAGTTTCTCCAATATGAAATATATACTAAAATAAAAGTATCTAGGCCTATTTCACACGTGTGAAAGGTTAGATCCAAAACTATGTGCAGATTTGCCAATTTAGGCCTCAAACTAGCTAAGAAATGTTGACAATTTTCACACTCCCTCTTCAATTTAACTTGCCAGTTTAACAACACTACTTTGCTCCAACCTAAAAATGATCTCCATCATGATAATAGATCTCTTCTCCAGTGTTCTAATATGTGCAATATGAAGTACAACATAATTGATATAGATAATAGTGTCCATATAGGATGCTTCACTATTTCTTACATCAATTTTACATAGAATGGTGAACAAGATATATGTAAAAGAACATAGAATCATAATGAAAGAATTCCTCCATGCATCCACCTTTGAATTCTCTATAAAAAAACAACAAACAAGTTGTAAATGAAAGTAACCAACAAGTGTTTGCATGCCTCCTCCACATTCCACTATACCCATAGTGAATGCACCATGTATCTCCATGGATAAACCTCCATCACCACCTTGCCTTTTTAGATCTCCAATCCATGAAAGTCCTTGAGCGAATGAATTCCAAAATAATGTGTTCTCTACTCCATTTGAATGAGCAAAATTTGAACTTGAAATACTTGAAGTATCTCCACAAGATTTGCATACAACCCCTGATCCTACATTGTCAACAATTTGCCAATTTGCTAACACTAGGATGCTAGATCTTGAACTTTGCTCAAAAGTAAACATATTGACCACTTCAATATCTTTCAAGATTTGAATGAATGCATGTACTTGATCATAAAAACCAGCAATTATAACTATTTTATCTCCAAGACCCAAAGGATGCAAAACTATGGAACTAGTTTCATTGAATTTTGACAATTCCAACACATTGACATGACAATGTTCATACATGAGATTAAACAAATAAGGTAGAGTAAAAGGACACTTCCTTGATACATCAAGAACCTTACTTGAACCTTCAAGAACCTATAAAACCAGATCCAAAATGCTTTGCCCATGTGGCTCCGCTTTGATGCTTTTGACTAGCTTCCAATTGCTACTTGCCTCTTGGTGTTGATGAAGCAATTCAAGATCAACATCTTGATCTTTCAATAAAACATCAAGGACCTTGCATTTACAAAAATCTTCAGATCTGAACCTCTGAAGATACTCCCTCTCAAACACATGATTAACATCCCACAAGATCTCATCATTTCTTGATTTTAGCCTTTCACTATAGTTAGTGAAAACAATGTCACCATCATAAACCAAAAGATAGATTTCTACAATTCTATCCAACGTGAAGTAGAGTAGATGAAGTTGAGTATCATACCTAATCAAACCAGACCATTTGAGTTCAAACCAAACCTTAATGAGCTCACCAATGAGATCTTCCTTGCCTTGAAAAAATTGCCACTTGAGTTGCTCCATGTAGTCTTCTTCATCCAACCTTTTGCCATCTTGATCATGCATGAACACTCCACCACAGTCATAACATCCTTTGATTTGATGAATAGATGTAAGATCCATGCCTTGGAAGTTCCCAAGAGTCACTCTTCCTTTGCCCTTTCCTTCACAAGACTCCCTCTTAATGATCACACCACAAAAGTTGGCAATCTCCCTCTTAATACTTGCATCATAAGAAATGGAAGAATCTGGAACATTAGAAGCCATGAAAAGAATACATAGTACCTTCAACATAAGAATGATTGAAGTACTTTTTATTGTCAAACCTGGACTTCTAATCAATGATATAGGTAATGATAATAAACCCTCACTATCATTCACAAAAGCATCACTTCACATTCATCTCTCCCTTTTGACTTGAGATCTTCCTCACCAAGTCTCATGATAGAACCTTTTGATATACTTTCTTTATGAATACATGTGACACCACTTGTTGCACAAATGACTTTCTTGAACTCATCACATAAAGATGCAAAAGAAACTTTTTCGTCAAACATGCTCAAAGCACCATCTTTTTCCAAATGAGTAAATGAGTCACTAGCAACAACCATTTCCAAAGAAGAGTTTTCATCACCTCCATTGATGAAGTTAGCTCTCTTCTTACCTTTTTCATTTTTGCACTTGCCATGTAGTTCCATTGAAGAGCCACCAAGACTTAAATCTATGAGTAGAAGAGTTCAAACATGATATTACTTTAGCACCACGTGACTCCATTTGACTAGTAGGTAGCACTAGTCCATCTTCAAGATCCAATGGATCTAAAACATTGATCATAGGTTCACCAAAAGTTGCCAAGTTAGCAAAACAATAACTATCTCCAAGAAGCTCATTAGATCTCAACCTAGAACTAGCACAAGGAAGCTCTTTAGACTTTGCATAAGATCTACCAATCTTATTGATGCTAGGAATTGACTTTTGAAAGTTGAGAGAACCACCAATATCCATTTCATTCCTTTTGTTAGACATAACAAATGCATCAAGCTTTTAAGGTCTACCTTGTCTATTTTCCCTAGCAATCAAGACATCTCCCTCAGTAATGAAACAAATATCTCCAACAAACTTTGTCTTGTACCCTTTCTTTAACATTTGACCAACACTTAGCAAATTTCTTGAAAGTGAAGGAATGTAAAGAACACCATCAAGCCTTGCATTCCTATTAGTAGAAAGACAAATAGGAATTGAGCCAATACCTTTGATCATACACTCACCACCATTTGGCATGTGAACCAATTTCTTGGTTCCAACATAAGAGATCAAAGAAGTAAAGAACTCCTTGTGACTAGTCATGTGTGAACTAGATCCACTCTCTATCCACCATGAATCATTGTCACTTCCACTTGACATTATACTTGAATAACACATCATGAGAAAATCACAAGAATCTAGATCCTCATTAGAAGTAAAAAAGTTGTTTTGCTTGCTACCTTCATTACTTTGCTTCTTACGACATTCATTTGCAAAATGACCTTTTATCCCACAATAAAAGCACTTGAACTTTGACTTATCTTTCTTTCTGAAAGAAGTAGAAGAGGATAAGGAAGAGTGATTATCATAATCAAAGTTACCACGTTTGGACCATTTCCCTTTGCCTTTGACTTTGCCTTTTGTGAAGAAAGCCTCTTCATCTCCACCTTGCAAGGATGCACCATCAAGCTTTGATTGCAACCTATGTTCTTCAGCCAATAAGATTTCTTGCAAGTCAACCACACTTGGCAAGACTATTTGAATGGCAAAACTATGCACAAGGTTAGCATGTTTATATAGCAAACCATTCAACATAACCTGGACTATTTCACCATCTTTTATGCTTTCATCAATGCATGCTAGATCATCACTTAAAGACTTAACCCTCAAGACAAATGCATGAGCACTTTCTCCCTCTCATTTCTACTAGAAAATATTTGCCTCCTTAGGGTCAATACCCTAGATGTGGGATTTGATTCAAAGAGCTTCTTCAAAGCATTCCATGCCTCACTTGCACTTTGACTTTTACCAACTTCCTTGAGAAGTTCATTGGTAACATTCATTTTAATGATATGAAGAGCCCTTTTAGCCTTCTTATCAAACCTTTGTTGCTCTTGAACTGTGGGTGGTCTCTCTTCAGTTCCTGCAACTATGTCCATGAGTTCATTCAACTCAAGTAGGGATTGCATCCTCACTTTCCAGGTAGAGTAGTTTGATGAACTCAACCTATCATTAGTTTCTAACATGATCCCACCATTGGAAGCCATGAATATAATGATTCTTCAACTTTTAGACTCTGTCCTAATGCACTTAGCACTCACTTTTCTCTCAACAAATAATGGATAAGGAGATCTCAGAAGATCTAGGAACCTAAAACACTTCTATCTTGAACCTGACTGGATTCCAAGCATAGAAAGGAAGATTGAAACACATGCAACACTTTGCACACACTAAGAATGGATTAAAAACTCAAACCAACCGGAACACACTCTTTCTTAATCTCTCAAATTCCAGCAAGTGACCAAATCAAGTCATGATGTGAATAGTTACTTGGATTCTAAAATACACAAGACTAGGCTACCACCTAGAATTGAACAAACTTGACCAACATATGATCAACACACTAAGATATTGATTCAATCTATAAAACCACATGTAAACCACACTTCTAAAAGTTTATAAACTCCAACAAGTGATAAGTACAAGCTTTAGAGGTGAAAGAAAGAGCACACTTAGTGAATCACAAGACTAGCTTCACTAGCTTGTCAAATCTTGGTGTTTAGATGTAGATCTATGATCACTTCACATGAGAATGCTCCTCAACCTGTTAAAAACGTGAAAACACATTTGCATAATGGTTAAAACCTTTCAGCAAATGCTCCAATGAAATTACATAAGGAGAGCTACTTACATGCTCAACAAAGTACACCAAAATTTATGCAAAAGATTGTTGACAATTTGTTCACCCAAAAGGAGATCTTTCATCCAAGTGGGAGCTTTGCTAAGCCTTTTGGAAAAATACAAAATCACTCAAAGAGTATTTGTCATCCACTTAAGGAGAAGGTTCATCCACTTAAGGAGAGTGTTCATCCACAAAGGAAATTGTTCATCCACAGAAGTGGAGATTGTCAACAATAGATTGAACGGAACATTGTTAGTATTGAATATGCACAAGCCTCACAATCAACAAATGATTCGATGTTATGATCTGATCCAAAATAGCTTCTTCTCAGTCTCTGATCTGCAATAGACCTAAAATATGCTTTTGATCCACATATTCAACTCAACAAACAAAGGCTAGTAAGATTTGATCAACAATGCAATGCATAATCATGTTAGAACTTGATCAAACATCCAAATATCACCATAAATGGAAACCTTACTAAAAATAGAGGCTAGTTAGCTCTGATACCATGGGGAAAAAATGGATCTTGAATGGATCTAAGATCCCAAATGTTTTGGCTAAGATCTTTGCACAACAAGCTACAAAAGCTAGAAATGACAGAGCATCCTAATGCTACCTTTGATACACATGAACTTGACAAAGCATTCAAGAGACAAAAGAAACTAATAAAAGGTACTGATGGCAGCCAAAAATAATAGCAAACAGGGCTCCCAATAGTAGCCTACCACTTCTGAAAACCTCTTAAGATCATACACAAAAGCTTGAAGACAATACACAAAGCAATGCTCTCAATGGAGGAAGAAACTGTGATAATGATCTATTGATCTCTCTCAACAATACAATAAGTTTCTCCAATATGAAATATATACTAAAATAAAAGTATCTAGGCCTCTTTCACACGTGTGAAAGGTTAGATCCAAAACTATGTACAAAAATTGCCAATTTAGGCCTCAAACTAGCTAAGAAATGTTGACAATTTTTACATCTCATACTCGGCTCTCAATCTTCATTTGTCTTGTCTTCTCAAAGACCTCCTCGGTCTAAGGTGAGAGGTGCTCGTGGGTAGCTCTGGCCGAGTATCTTGGAGATTTGTCAGAATCAGCCATTTGTGAAGTTAGGTGGATTTCCAGCATGTAATAAGGAAGTTAACTTGGCTCTCTTGCCCTAATTTGCAACCCTAGCCTGATTCCTAGAGTCATACCTAGTAGGTGACTAGTTGGTCAAATTTTCATCTTAAACTTAGGTGTAGGTCCTATAATCTAGGAATCACTACCAAAAATGACATCACCAACCCTATAGACTTGACCGAACCTAATCTAGGATGGATTTCCCACATGGAATCATGGCTTCACATGTGTGGGACCCACTTGTGTACACAATTTACACTATTCTACATTGTTTTTTATCAAGCTAGATTTGCCAATTTTTGACAATTCTTCACACTCCTCCTCAAATTTAGCTTGATCTATTTACAATTCTCTTGCTAGATGAATAAATGCTTTTAGAAGTGTCTAAAAAATCTAGCTACAAACAAGGAACTTTTGAGACTCCAATAGAGAATGATGTCCATGAAGGATCTTTCACCACCTCTTAATGGATCCCTTGCAAGATGTTCCACAAATGTGTCTATATACATGTAGCACACTTCAAAAACTATACATCATGCCAAACCATGGATTCCAAGGCATTTTTTTTTGCACTTGAAGATACATCAATTAAACTATTAAGTGCATACATAATGTTGCAAAAGACAACTTGTCTCGCTTGGTCCATATGATTGAGCCTTGATGGCTCCATCTTGATACTCAAGGTTCTCCTTGGAGTCCTCGGGTCTTGAGCTTGCTCCTCCACTTGACTCGACTCCAAGCCATCAATGAATTGAATAAGGTGTTGATCCAAAGGTGCTTCTTTAAGTTTTCAAATCTTCCACTCTCTTGAAAGATTACATTTCTACCATTGACAACTTCTTTGGTGGAAAACAAGTAGATTTTACAATCTTTACTTGAAGAGCAAAACATCACATTATTCCTATAATTGAAATAGGATAATTTTTGGTCCTTACATTGGAATGATCATGCACAAAGCATGTGGACACAAGGATTTCCAAAACAAATGATGTTTCATCTTTTATGACTCTACTCAAACAATTACAAAAAAATAATTATCCAATGAAATTGCTTTATCAACTACAAATGTAGATTTGAAAGCATATAATTTCACTGTCTTGTCATACAAAGTACTAAACACCATGAATCTTAAATATAAGAAACAAGCTACTTTATGTCTACTAATACTATCCAAAAAGTATTAAAAAATAATAGACTCTCCAATGCTCTCCACCCTTGCAAGATGCACACTTGAATGGACAATTTGCATGCAATTTTGTAGGGTCGAAGATCTCGCGTCATAGTAGCCCTCTCGCCTATCAACAAGGATTAGAACACTGGATAGGTGCCTAACTATGAGTAGATGCTACTTTTAGATAGTTTTCTACTATTTCTCTAACTCTATCACCACTAACACTACACACACCCCTAACTCTGCTCCACTAAACTAACATTCCTCATGATTTTGTGAAGGAGAAGAATAGAATAGAAGAGAGGAAGAGAGTAATAGAGAGAAGGTGGAGAGAGAGAGAGAGAGAGAGAGAGAGAGAGAGAGAGAGAGAGAGAGAGAGAGAGAGAGAGAGAGAGAGAGAGTGGAGGTTAGCGCAAATGCTCCTTGTGCTTGCTAATGCAAAAACTTTAACTATGGAAACCAAAAACTTGCAAGCTTGAGAGCAAAAGAAAAACACAATCAAGCACATTAGCAAGTAGTGAATAGCAAGTGAGGATGCTTCTCTCCAAAATTTGGTGAGTTTCCTCCTTCTCATTAAGCATGCAATTAGAGTACATGAGGTGCCTTTTTATAAATGGGAAAGGCCCTTGCCCCAAAATACTATTGGCTAATATGTACACTAATCCTATCCATTCATCTTGGACCCAACTTAATCCAAGAGTCCACAAAAAGTACATTAAAATTCACAAGATTCATGTGATCCCAATTCTAAAATAATAGACTCTCAAGTTTTAAATGACTTTGGACCTCAAGTTTTATTTTAACTACAAGGGACCCAAGTCCATTATTTCTATTTACAATCGCCTTGCGTGCTCATTGGGTCATGGGCTTATACATGCAGGTAGCCATGCCCTCGCAACACATTTAAAAACTCATTTTCTTTTATTCGCTCTATGTTGGGAATACCCCCAAAACAGGACCCACGGCCTGAAGTAGTGTCGGTCCCTCGACATTCTACCAGTTTAGTACAAAGTCTTCTTGGCCCACCTCTGGCCAGTGACATCTTCCATAGAGCTTATTCGGTGTCTCTTCTTCAAGTCCTTGGGGTGTGAAGGGACTTGCGGACTCCTGTTAGCCAGCTTTGGTTGACCCACGTTTGGAATCTGTGCATCCAGGGATCGCCAAGGATTGCGGCTAGGTAGTAAACTCGAGCTACTGGAAGCTGATCTTCCACTTTATTTGAGGCTAACACCTTATTTGAATCAAAGATTATTGGTGGGAAAAAAATATCCCACTCCGTTTCAATTCCCATTAGATACTCTAAGTCCTGGGCGTAGATGGCTGCCGCGCGGACTGTTGGGTCAGGGCAGTTGAAATACTTATTAGAAAATTGGGTGAGAGCCCTTCAGGCGTCTACATCCGTTTCCCAATCGTGCTCTGAAGGGATTTTTGGCCAATTACAGTTCTGAATGGTGATCTTGTCCAAAGGAGTGCCGCATTCCGCCCATTTGAATAGTCCTGTGCATGGCAAGATATGCGTGTTCACCCCTAGCTGTTGTGGAATGGCCACATTGGCCCTGATGGCCGCAGGGTCCCGTTCAAATAGCTGTTGGTGCCACTCAGGTTGTGGTTGGAGGGCAGGTAGGGCTTGCAGCTCGTTGCCTTATGGTTCGTGCCGAAAATAATATTTGTGTTGGATTTATTTCCTCTAGTCACCTAAATCCCATTTTAATCTGCCTCCATTCATGCTGCATATTTACTCACAGTCTGCATATTAACATGCAAATTCTCATAGGCGATGAAAAGACGAAAAGCAAATGCTGACGTCACACCCTCTTCACGCTCACCCCATGCAGCTGCGCTAACAGACTAGACAATGACTGTAGCCACCCACAATCTCCTACAGACAGCACATCCACTTTGTACTTTCTTCATCTTCACACCTCTAACATTATGTATATATTGAATACCATTTGCGTATTCATTAGTGAGATAGAACGAAGAAGAGAAGCTTATCAAAGATAGACAAAAGTAGATGCTCTATGCATTGATTCTTTATTTTGTCAGTAATAAGGTTTCATTCCTTTACAGTTTGAATTAACTTCGTAGAGCACGCGATTTCATCTGCTATTGTCTTGTGTTCTACCACATTGTCGACATGTATATTTGATATACTGATAACAGCTTCTTGTTTTGTGTTCAGATCTGTGTCAATAATGTTATGCTTATTATTATTCATTCTGTCTGACTTTTCTAGTTGCTCAATTTGGTAGTTTGTTTTTAGCACGACTAATATTTAGTCTTGTCTTTCGCGAATAATTCGCGACTGATTATCAGTCGAGCACAGTCTAGCTCTTCGCGAATCATTTGCGACACATAATTTGTCTTGCTATTCACGACAAATTATTCTTCTAGCGCTTCATTTATTAATGTTTGATTATGTAATCAAGAACGACCGTGATTTCCATCACTAACGTTCTGTTAGACGTAGTCATGCTTACGGAGAGAGTCTTATAGCTCGTTTCGATGCGCACAAATACCATCTGCTTGAGTTCATTTCTCGTTCGCATTTCGTTTCTAACATACGACACCTTTCTCAGCTCTCATTCATCTCCCTCTCTCCATCATGGTATCAGAGCTATTTTCATAGCCTGATAAGCTTCCACAGTACAAGACTCTACTAGCCGATAGAGTAATTGTTTTCTTGTTCTGTATTTTCAGCATTAGATTTTCATACTTAAGTCACTGATAGTTTCTTCTATCACTTAGACTAATTCCTCCACATGGATTTCCATGGGAAAGCCAGTCCTATCATGGACAAGCTTGATGGAGCCAATTACCATCTGTGGAAATTTAAGGTGAAATCTGTACTAATGGCTAAAGAATTGTATGACATTGTTGCAGGTGTAGAAGAGAAACCCGATGCAGACAACGCAGCAATCGCCCAATGGAAGCTGAAGGATGGAAAGGCTTTCGCGTTGATCATCCTCAACATCATGGATACCCAGATCGGCCATGTATCCGAGGCTTAGACATCAAAAGAAGTCTGGGACATCTTGAGCACACTATATGAAGTGCGAGATATAGCTTCCAAGCTACATCTCAGAAAGAAATTCTACTCCCTCAAGATGACGAATGGTGATTCTCTACAGAATCACATTAATCAATTCAATAACCTGCTAAGACAAATGGCCACTGTCGGATCTGTCATTGACGATCAAGACGCAGTGATGCAACTGCTTAGAAGCTTGCCAAGCTCTTACGACAGCTGGGTGATGATCATCACGATTCATCCAAAATTGACTCTTTCGAGAGTCATTACTATGTTGATGCAAGAAGACACGCGGAGGAACGAAGCCTCAAGTTCCTCAGCTGATTCTCATGCCTTGTACGGCAACAAGAGCATGACAAAGCAGAAGAAGAAGAAAGGCATGAAGCAATCAAAGCCAGACCAGAAACTAGCTTAGCACAAGGAACAGTCGAATCTGCAGACAAAGAAGCTGTTCTGCAGATACTGCAAACGAAACAACCATGAAATACAAGATTGTCGAATACTTCAAGTGAAGAACAACAGCAAGGGGCAGTCGAATCAAGTGGCAAATGCAGCTGCAGAAGCTCCATAGCCTATTCAAGAAGTGGATCATGATGCCTTCATGACCAGCCATCAAGGAGCATTTGGCAACAGTTCTTGGTTCTTGGATTCTGGAGCCACTTAGCATATGACTAGCCTCATTGGCTGTTTCGAGTCCTATACACCTTATAGTACCCAGAAATATGTCCCCCTTGGTGACAATAGCACACAGGCTATTAGAAGCAGAATACATTGATGCTTCTCAATTTATCAAGAAAGCGTTTTGGTTGAGAAATTTATTGTCAGATGTTAATCTGAATCAGTATAGCCCTACAATTATATTTTGTGATAATCAGAGTGCTATTGCCTTATCGGCCAACCCTAGATTTCACTCTAGAAGTAAGCACATTGAAATCAGATATCACTACATTAGGGGCAAAGGTTCTCAACAAGGAAGTAGGCTTAACGTACTACAGAACACAGGACATGGTTGCAGATATATTCGCGAAAGCACTCAGTGTTAATGCACACAACAAATTTTGTGCATTCTTAGTCTGAAGATCAAGGCATTCACAAATTCAGATTAAGAGGGGGTGTTGGATTTATTTCCTCTAGTCACCTAAATCCCATTTTAATCTGCCTCCATTCATGCTGCATACTTACTCGCGTTGTCGCGCAGTCTGCATATTGACATGCAAATTCTCACAAGCAATGAAAAGACGAAAAGCAAAGGCTGGTGTCACATTCTCTTCACGCTCACCCCATGCAGTTGCGCTAATAGACTGGACAATGACTGCAGCCACCCACGATCTCCTACAGACAACACATCCACCTTGTACTTTCTTCATCTGCACACCTGTAACATTATGTATATATTGAATACCATTTGCATATTCATTAGTGAGATAGACGGAAGAAGAGAAGCTTATCAGAGATAGACAAAAGTAGATGCTCTGTGCATTGATTTTTTATTTTGTCAGTAATAAGGTTTTATTCCTTTACAATTTGAATTAGCTTCGTAGAGCACACGATTTCGCCCACTATTGTCTTGTGCTCTGCCACATTGTCGACATGTATATTTGATATACTTAATCTGATAACAATTTTTTGTTTTGCGTTCAGATCTGTGTCAATAATGTTATGCTTATCATTAGCATAATTCCTTCCACTCAATCAATCTCTCTCTGATCCTAGTACTAAAACTAAGATTAGGTTGTTCCAATATAGAACTCTCAAACTTAAATTCTGATCAAACTTACTTCTATTCCAATCAAGATGGAATTAGTAACCTTTGACCTTTAATTGTACTACTTATAGATAATGATTCAAATTTCAAACCTGTTCTAGATCCAGATTGTCCATACAATCCCTAGAGAATTCCTCTTATTCGAAAAGTTCCAATTAGGTATCTTACCATGAATCTATCCGAAATTACTTTCAGACCAAATCTCATTTCTATACCACAGTTGGTTCTCTTCCAAGAACTATGCAATTTACAAATTCCCAAATAGAATTTTATCCCACCACTTCACCCCTCCTATTAAAGAAATTATAAATTTCAATAAAAGTTAACTGGAAAGATAATATATGAAAATATCTAAATCCAAGAAAAAGCAGTAATAAGTGCTTTCATTATAGGATTCACTCTATAACAAACATGATTTTGTCTTCAAATATTTCCAACTTGAGTGATAGAAACTACCATTCCATCGAAATCCATTTATGCACAAAGAGATATTCTAGGTTTAAGAAATCGAAACATTTTAACCTTAGAATTTATCTGAATTCCAAGTCTATTCACAAGTAGCAATTTAAATCACATAACAGTCTTTCAGAAGAATAACTTCATGCACTGGAAAGAATTCATATAAACTAGTCTGATGTCTTATATTTGAGAAATTACTAAGAAGTAAAAGATTAATAAAAAAAACGAGAAATAGATTTGAGGGCCTTTGATTTTGTAAACCTCAAAATTTTCCAAAATACCCCACATTTGATCAAACGGTTTTATTTTTCCCATATCGCGACTAGGTACTAAAACACACCATTGATTATCAGATCTTTACAGTCCTAGAATTCCCTTTCCAAATTTACTAATGTCCCATATCATCATCTTTTCCTTCCAAAAAACCCTTAACCGCCTTATCTGATATTCTAGAGATCCACTGACCATCTAGCTGTCCTATAATCACTACAGGATATTATCTCTTGTTCTCAAACACTGCAGAATCCATTTATGTGGATGATTAGCATGCCTATCAGATGGATACCACAAATCCACATCTGATCATGTGACTTAAACAAAAGAATTAACATGGTTCCACATTACATTTTGATCCTTTATGGTTAATGATAAGCTTCAAATCTTCCTGGATCCAAGAGCTTCTATTAAATTAACAGATTCAATGTAATCCATGTATCAGATTCTACTTCTAACATCACAATTGATATCCAAAACTGGAGATAACTCAAAGGTTACAAAGATATAATCAGAATGATATTAATCCAGGAAATTAATATCCTGTATTAAGCAATTTCTCACAGGAATTAGCAAAATCCTAACTGTGAAATACATTTCCCGATTACACTTGCTACCACTGATGTCCACTCTTCTTTCCTCAGAATTTTCAGTTCCCTGAAAATCTATTTGAGCTAAGGTACTAAGAAGATGTAACGACATTAGTAAATGTTTAAAATTAATTGTTGTAGAAAAAAAGTTTGAAACAATTTCATTTCTATCCTATACTTGGGCTGAATAACTGATATACCAAAAATTATCTACTAGTATGAAAAAACACTACTAATCTGATCTTTTGAATATAATTTACCATAGGATTTAACTGGAAATGAAATTAGTTTTGTACTTTTGATCAATTCCTATTAAATATTTTTGAAATTGAACTGCTTTTTTTTTATTGCCCGGTTTGGCATTACTCTGTAAATATTAATAAAACTATCAAAACCTTATAATATGAATTTACATGAATGAAAATCCTACCCAACAGGATTTCAGTAGCTCTTATACTGTATCCAAACAAAATAATTGCTCGGATAAATAATACTGTCATCACTCATTCTATCAAGCCAGTTCATATTGTTTGATGGTTTCCAGTTCAATCTTGATGAGTATCTTGCACAAATGATAACTTGATCCATTTCTAATGATTTATTAATATCAACTAGAAATATACAAGACAAGTAACTTATTCCAAATTTTAACCAAATTTGAAATTCAATAAAAAGAAAAAAATTAATTTTAACCTTTAATTTGGGGAGAACACATGCACCCAAAGTTTAGTCACCAAGCATAGTACCAGAAAAAATTAATTTTCTTAACCGGGTACCGCCTTGAAAATAGGTAGCCCATGAGGAATGATAATCTCGCTATCAATCCTAAATCTATGAACCATAAATCATAGACGTTCTGTTAGGATAGCAAAAACTTTTATCATCACTAGAGAATTCAATAAATAGATTTTTCTTATGGGGTTATCCATACTAAACCTAATTAAAAAAAAACCCATGCAAAGTCTCTCAACTAAGCAAAAGTCATAAGATTTTCTAAAATTTTTAATTTGCAAAAATCCCATAGAAAATCCCATGCAAGGGCTACACGACCAAACATTTTTTACAAGGATTAAAAACTCCATGTGTAAACCCTAAGGGTTTATCACCAAGTCCTGGGCCGCCATAACTTCATTTCATGCACTGTCCAGCCGCATCCACCATCTATTCGGAGAAGATGGCTTCCTCATCGCGTCAGAGAGGGAGAGAGAAACAAGTGGGAACACGACTGGATCTCGCCCTTCCTCGATCCCTCAACAGCTCATATGACAAGCTACACCATCACGATTCACCATTGTGCCAGAGGCAGATTTCACCGCCATCCATTGCTGGAAACAATACGTTTTATGGCGGCAACAAATGTTTTGATTGCTCTTTGAAGGGCAGAAAACAAACCCAGTGAATCAATGCAGGTCCTATAAACTCAGCCATCAGCCCTTGCTCTACCACATGCGCTCTGACCCTGCTCGAGGATATGAAATAATAGGACAAAAACAAGTATCTGTTTTGAGATTTCATAGGGAACATACTGTTCACACAATCATAGTTCTTGTAAAAACATTTGCCACATTCAGATTCGTTTTCCAGCATAAACAGGCTTGTCTTCCATTTCTCAGAAAAGCATATAAATTAACCTTCAACTTTCAATAAGTCTTTCAGAGGTTAAACAGGCATGCATGTCTCTAAATCCCAAAATCTTTTATCCTTCTTATGCACACCTACAGATTATTTTGTAGCATCATAGTATAAATCTCAACAGGTAGGTTTGCATAAACTTAAAAAGAATCGTGACTGGTTTCACTACTCAACCCAGAGATTAGAAAAATCTCTAACTATTACAGTTTACCTATAGTTCACATAGAGAACAGGACACAACAACTTCCTTTCTACGTTATTACCTTGCAAGTTTGTCTAGAGGATTGGTTTAATAACCCAAATTGTTAATCCTCTGCTCGCTTTCATCTGAATCATAATGGGATGTCTAACTTAAAGCCATCAAATGATTTTGACTTGTAATTAACCATAAGGACATCTAATGTATCCTAGTTCTCACATGTACGTGACTCTATAAAACCAAAACTATGATTGCCAGAAATCAGACAAGCAACAAAATCCTACAAAAAATTCTTCTACATCTGTTGAAAGCTTGTTCAAGAAAATTGGAAAGTACTAATTCTCAACACCTTTCAAAAAATCTTACATGTATAAAATCACTCTACCATCAAATTTGAAGAATTCCAAAAATTAGTAATCCAATTCCAATCTTCCCTTGCAAAAACAACACTCCTAACCGGGATGACGATCCAAGTGCTTCCAACTTCAATCCGATGTAGAGCTTGTCTCCTTCCCATATCAAAGACTGCATCTTAGCTGTGCTCTGATACCAATGTAAAAACCCTAAAGGATGCCCCCTAAGATGAGGATAGGAGAATACAATAGAAGAGACCCAACCAACATAGATCAAACTTGGATCTAGCCCCCAAGCCATGCCATGTGAAGCAAGAGGAGAAGAGAGAAACTGGTAACCTAAACCCAATATGTCGACGGAAGAATCCCTACCTCATTATATAGAGAGTAATGTCTTGTGCATGAAACCATGCACCCCCCATGCAAGTCAACTATAAATAGATCACATCTCTTCATGAAGTCCTCCTGCCTGTATTCGTCACACGAATACTGGAGAGTCGGTCTACCATATTAGGACTATTCCTGAATATGGCCATGACATATGTACAAAGTAGGTAACTGCCCTTGGGATATGTAGCTGTCTAGCTATTTTTAGGGTCGATGATAAGTTGGCGACGTCGGTCTGCCACTATTGCGAAAAACCCGAAAAACCCGAAGGCAGCCTTGAAATGGACTTCAAGGCATTTTGGTCACTTGTTGCATTTTTCCCGAAGGTGCGAAAAATGTGAAGAAGGCGAAAAAGGTGAAGGTGCCTTTAAAAGTATTTTAAGGCAAAAACGAAGTTTGCGAAAAATGCAAAGGTCCTAAATATGTAGTTAGCCTTCGGCTGTTTTTAGGATGCTCATTACTTGAACGATTGTTAAGGCCGAGCATTAAAATCTTACACTCCTCCTTAATGTGGATTTTGAAAAACTTTGATTTAATTGATTAACAGGAGATGCAGATGGAAGAGAATCAGAGAGGATTATAGAACGAGAGAGAGTTTTTTGATAATCTGAAGCCATAGACGCTTCAGCTTCAACCCCTCTGCATCATCTACATCAACTGAGGCAGGTGCAGATGTTTCGATCAATGGAACAGTTGAAGATTCAACAGATTCATCATCTGGAATTTCAGCAGATATGTAAAAGACAAATGCCATTTCTTTGATAAGAAGGCGACATATTCTTTTGTGAATATCACAATATATATTTCTTTTGAAATGGTCATGCAGATTAGAGTACTTTCTATTGTGTTTATGCTTAGAGGATGGTTGGGAATGCACAAGGTCCTGAAAATGAACGAAACAAAAACTATCTATATCCAAAACAGGAGTACTAATAATCTGAGAAAAATTATCAAGATAAGAAATTAAATTATAACGATTTTCATAAACTAGCTTATCGATATCGAAGGGAGCAAAAAAAATACTAGCAAAATACTCTAATTTCTCAGATGGAATGTCACTGGCATTCAAAAAATCCAGAAGTTTGTTATCTGAGGACATGGAGGGACTAGTCATATTGAAGCTGTTATCGGTTCAATGCGACAGAATGATATCAATAGAAGAAAGAACAAGAGTGTGCGCATTGATCCGATATCGTTAAGACGAGATTGAAATTTGTCGTGAGCACAAGTCAGAAGTGGTTGATATCGATTCAGCACGACTGAATGAAACCGACCATGCACTGTTTGGGAAGGCGCGCATCGATTCGATATCGCGAGATAGAAAGAAAACAAAAAGACTAGTGAGTTCAGAATAAAAGATCACGGAATCGAAATATGGCAAGTGGTGCCCATATTTATAGCCAATTCTTGTTGATCACAGCCATACATTTGTCAAATAACGAATTGAGAAACACAGCCTATATCTATCCATCAATCAGAGTGAGACAAATTTGTACCTACGCCGGAATACATTAACTAGTCTACCACTAGATTCAACTAATCATCATTAGCCCTGACCCTAGAATTTGTACCTGCGCTAGAATACATTAAATATTCAATCAGTAGCCTCCTCGAATAATCATTAAACAGATAATAAACAAATGATAAATGGACATCATTGAAAAACGTGTACGAAAAGAATTATTACAATCTCTCATCCTATTTAAGCAGAGTAAAGACGAGATTTTTTTCTTTTGATATAATGTTCATTTAGAACTTTTTCATTAGTCGTTCATAAGGCGCTCCAATATAATTACTCTGCCTAACAGATATCGGATCAACACGCCTAACAGATGATGGTTATTCTCCATTTGGACTGCGCACGTCGAATCGGTATCGCAAGAACAAATTTTTTTTTGAAAATTTGGAAACTATTGGATCCCATTATGCATGTTGAAAGCTTGATTCGATAGACTGTTCATACTGTCCAAAATTACGTAGAATCTATCGAGTAAGACTTTGCTCATTCATATTCCGTCCAGTATCGGTTCAACGCGTGAGAATAGCACATCTAGTTTTCACATGATGTATATGCACGTTGATTAGCTATCAGATCAAATACTAGCTATCGGATCAGCGCGCCTTTGGAGAAGACAGTGATTTTTCACTACGCACGTCGAATCGCTATTGTAGGAAAAAAAGATGTTGGAAAATTTTCGAAATTATTGGAGGGTATTTTGCATGATCAAAGCTTGATTCGATAGACTCTTCATACTGTCCAAAGCTAAGGAGAATCTATCGAGTCAAGCTTTGATCATTCATATTATTTTTCAATATCGGTTTAGCGCGCGAGAATCGCCTCTCTGGTTTTCACATGCACTATATGCGCATCGCTATGCTGCTAGGTGACAATGTAGGAGGTGGGGCCATTCAGTACTGGATGGAGTTTTTCTAGACCCCGTTGTTTATAGATGTAACATTGTTTCCTCTTCAATTCATGGTTGCATTTGATTTTTGTGATTTCAAAAGTCTGCACGATGATATGTTCCAATACGTCAAACTGGGGACTCCAAATCTCGTGCTGCCATACATAACAAAGTAAGTGTCATTTTTTCAGATTTTATTATGTTAAATTTTTCATATGAATTTTGATTTCACATTGATTCTCATAAATTTATTGTTTTCTGATTGCAGTGATCATTGGAGCTTATATGTGTTGTCCTTATACATCAATAATGAGGGTGTGTGTAATCCAATTTGTTGAAAGATGAACTCTATTACACACACACACACACACACACACACACACACACACACACACACACACACACACACACACACACACACACACACACACACACACACACACACACACACACACACACACACACACACACAATCTGGCCAGGAACCATATCCAGAAAATACTAGAACTCTTTCCAGTACCAAATACAAAAGCATATGTGAAGCTAAAAATTGTTGATGCAGAGGTAAAAATTTATCAATATCGATTCGACGCGCCATTGTAGTTATTGTTTGGTTTCTTTTCATAATGTGTGCGCTGATCCGATATTCAAATAATATTTTTTGGATATCGGTTCAATGTGCGTTTGTTTCCGTTGTAAATTTAATTATAACATCCTGCGCGTTGATCCGATATCTCATAATGTTAAAATTTGGATTCTATAGTCCTCCCAGCAGGTTGATTCTGTCAGCTATGGTTGGTATACCATATGCAGTGCCAAACACTTTTTTAATTGGCTTGCACTACAAGATGGACTTCCAAATTTGGAAGAGGTTATCTTCGATTAATAACTTTTAACTGTGTTTTTGTTTTTTTCATATTCAAATTCCTATTGACTGATTTTTGATTAATAACATTTAACTGTGTTTATGTTTTTTTTTTTTCAGTTTAAATGCCCGAAGGTCTCCCCAATGGAGATAATGCACTTCAGGCAGAAGATCATAAAGCAAATTCATATCCAGTTGCAATGGTCGAGTGTTCTCCACCCAAGCTACTTCCAACTAGAGAAATGGATTTAGAGATCATAGATAGTTAATACTGATTAAATATTTGTCTCACCTAATGTGGATGAGACACATGTACAAAAATTGTTTAATAGAAATATATTTACAGTTCTTCTATGATTGTTCTTACTTGTTTTTTTTTCTCTTATCAATTCAGGTTGTGATTCATTCATCTTCAATTTCTACAGTTTTCCATGTTTGTTTTTCATAGCCTTGGTCTACCTTGTCTTTACCATGGTTTTTTTTGGATAAGTTCAGAATGATGATCTGATCAAACCTTTGCCACAACCAATCCAAACATGCAACATTAGTTCACTTAGATTTCTTGCAGCAAAGCTTTGATCAGATCATCATCTGAACATATCCAAATATGCCAAGACAAGAACAATACAGACCAAGACAATGAAGACCAAAAATACAATTGATATATATGAGACTTCAACGAAGGCAAGCGTCGATTCGATATCTGATTGTAGTGGTCACTGGAGTTCAAGTGACAAAAGATCTCTCCAATGGAGATAATGCATTTCCTGTAGGAGACAATGAATTTTGTTATCGAAAACTCATATTATCCATTTGCAATTACATTGTGTTTTGCACCATGGAAATGGAGATCATAGAAATGAAAGAGCCTCATAGAAAAAGTGGTTCATATAATTTCAAAAATGATGTGTACAAAAAATTGTATTACATAATACAAAATTCCATGTTCATAATCTATGGATCTTCAATTTCGATGGATGTTCCAATATCTTTGTATTTTATATGCTCTTCCTGCTTTACTCTTACTTGCACAAGAGAAATTGTTTTAGTTAATATATTTTATGAAACTGATTCACTTAGAAATAGAAAAAAAAGGAATATTTTTATATGGCATAAGGTACATTTACACCATTCAATCGAAATTGATAGTACTGAGGTAAATCGAATTGCAACATGTCTAGTTCTGACCAAATGTGATTGAGACACCAATCTTCCTCGACCTCAACCATTGCAAAAATGTTGTCATTTCTTTTCATTGTTATCTGAAGTTGCTCTTGAGGGTTTATACCAAAATCTTGATCAACTGGCTTCCAAACATTTTTGTATTTAATCCAGTGAGCATTTGTTTCTTGATGTGATATCTAATTCCGACTTACGGTTCAAAAATTATAGGCGACTAAGTTTTGGCGCCAAACTTTGACTGTCTATAACTTTTGAACCGTAAGTCGGAATTAGGTCATTCTGGTGCCGTTGCGAAGCTCTCGTCGAGCTTTCTTTTAAAAAAAATTTCAAAACCCTAATATAAGTTCAGCGTGTGCCCTTAGGGTTTAAACCCGCTCAAACTCTAAGGGCGCACGTTGAACCAATATTAGGGTTACTTTTTTGAAATATATATATTTTTAAGGTGAGAGATTTTCTGCAAACTTTGACTGGCTATAACTTTTTAACCATAATTCGGAACTAGCATGTAGGGTGCCATTGCGAAGCTCTCGTCGAGCTCTTTTTAATGGCACCATGCTTGTCTCAATTGGAGCTACGATTAAGAAGTTAGACTATTTTTAAAAGAAACTTGATATCGATTCAACGCGTGGATGACCTATTTAACCAGTTAGATAGCACATCTGCGCATTGAATTTATATTAGAATTTGGAAAACTCTTGCACCATCACCTGGAAATACAAAGGAGAAGTGAATGAGCACACACTAGCGCAATTACCCCCGCCGGTTCCAAATGCCAGTTGCACATTTTCCAAGGGCAAGGGACCCCTCGGAGCGCTTTTCAAAGGGGAAAATGTGCAATATTATCACATTTGCTTATGGAAATTAGGGCTACATGTTAACCATATAAGTTGGGCAGCGGGAAGTTCCGGAATCATAAAAAATGAGCATAGATATTGCCGGAAGTTTTCTCTCTCTTGTTAATCTTTCTCTATAGTCAAACTTCTTAAAGGGCCCATTTTGGCCCATATTTCCCGTAATGCAACAATCTTTTCCAAGGAAGAACCTTCACCTCCATTGATGAAGTTAGTTTTTTTCTTACCTTTTGCATGCTTGCACTTGCCATGAAAAACCATTGAAACACCATCATTATCCTCAAAACTAGCCAAGTTAGCACAAAGATGAACATCTCCAAGAAGCATATTAGAGCTTGACCTAGATCTAGCATAAGAAAGCTTGTTAGACTTTGCATAAGATCCAAGACTTGCCATGAAGAACCATTGAAACACCATCATTATCCTCAAGACTAGAAGTTAGCACAAAGATGAACATCTCCAAGAAGCATATTAGATCTTGACCTAGATCTAGCATAAGAAAAAAGATCCACCAATCTTATTGATGCTAAAAGGTAACTTTGGAAAGTTGAGACCAATTTCCTTTTCCTGTAAGTCCACATACGAGTGTCTATTAATAAATTTCCACCATGGCATGTGTTTGTAAGCCCATGAGTAGAAGCTTAAAAAAAAAATAGCTTAATCCCTCGAAGCAATGCCGCTCACAAACATTTGTAGACCTTCCGAGATACCGCTCATAGTGGTATGTACCAATTCAACGTCCCTAATTGGTTCTCCACAAGTTGATCTCTCAACTCCTTTATCCTGGTGAAGAAAGATCCCACTGATTTGCCTTCTTCCATCCTGATTGCTTTTAATCTCAACTTCAAGAACATGGCTTGAGCTGGATTGCAAGTTTGAAATTGCATTCTAAGAGCCTCCCAAGCTCCCCTAGTTGTCCTGACATCACTTATATGGGTGATCACATGGTCTTTCACTGAAAGATTGATCAAGGACAATGCTCTCTATGCCTTTTTATCAAAGGCCCTCATGTCACTTGGAGTGGTATTTGGCCGAACTTCAATACCTGCTGTGATGTCCCATAACTCCTTCTCCATCAAAATGCTCTTCATTTTGAATTTCTAGATGTTGTAGTTAGAAGCCCCATCAAGTTTGCTTGCATCGCCCAAAATTGCCTCAACCTGTAGGCTAAAAAGTGTATGCCGAAGCCAATCGTGATGTCAGAAATAAAAAATAATGACTTGCAATTTTTGGCTTACCAGGCCACCCGCCGCTCTTTCGTCAAATTAGAAGCCAAACTAGCGTCGCATTCCCAAATGCTTCTCGTCACCAACTCTCGACTACGTGCCCAATGGAATGGTGAAATCACTTTTGGTGCACTCTGAATACTTTCTCCATGGCAATCACTCTGTTTTGACGTACTGTACTTGCAGGTACAATCAGGGTACCCTTCGTTTGGAGGCTATAGCCTATCGTTTAGCCAAAATAGGCTAAAGGAGGTGAAAATAAGGGCACTTTAAGTTTTTGAACTATTTCTTCAGTGTGAAGAAACTTCACCCTTCAAAAACTTGGAAATCAACTAATACTTCAGTTTGAAAAATTTTAATGGAGTTGCAATGCACTTTGCACTTCATACCCCTTCCTTGATGTTTGAATTGGACCCACGTTGATCCGATGGCTGTGGGGGGTAATCAACGGTTTATATCCAATTCGATCTCAACCGTTCATGAACTTGGAGCTCAATCCTCCAATCTACATTGTGTTTGTGCACTGATAGGAGTCTTCAAGACACTAGGCACTTATATGCACTGGCTCCACTCTCTTGCTGCCCGCGCGCGATCTGTGCGTCCTTCTCCTTCTTTTCTTTGCATTCCACCATGGTTTTAGCTATGGTGGGAGTTGGAGACAACTCGTTGTTCTCCCTATCCAGTCCACGGCCAAGCACAGCTGCTTGAGACACTATCATCCACCCTCGGGCGCCCAACTACACGTGTTCACAGCTTCAAAAAAGCTTCAAAAACAGGAGAGATTGACATTTGCTCAACTTAAAACCCTAGTTGAAAGAAGGATGAGAATTTTTGGACTTTGTTCAAACTTTTTCAGAAATACTTTTTACAGCTATAATCCCACTAAGGTTGCTCTACAGTAAGCTGACTTTTGCTCCAAATCGCTCTTCAAACAATATCTGATTGGATTCAAACCAATCACAAACGCCAAGCAACCCTCCTTCTGAATTTTGGGCTCCAATCTTTGGTTGCTTTCTGATTCAGGTGACAATTCTCTGTCTCTGAATCCCTTTTATATTCACGATCATTATTTACAATTATCAAGATCATTATTCACAATAATCACAATTAATATTCGTAAGTATTCGCGATTAGTATTCATAATCAGTATTCACAATATTCACAATAAGTATTCATAATAATCACGATCAATTTTTAAGATATTCACCTTTTAGAAATCACAATTTTAAATAATCGTCGCCAACCATCAATCACATAGTCTTTAGGATGAATCTCTGAAAAATTGATCAGTTCTTCATCCAATATATGGGAGACATTTTATATACATCTTGCAAAAAAAGACACTATTAGAAACAATAAAAATATGTTGTCAAATAAATTATCAAAAGATATTGTCACTTGTCATATTTTTTCATTCAAGCATGTGAGAGCACAATAAGAAGAAGAATAAACTAGAATATTCTGAAATTAAACATGCATCATCTTTCAAGTCTCCTACTCACATATGCCATATAATCTCCCAATATGTAAATTAAATATGAATCACCTGAAAAGTGCATTAAATCCTATTTATCTTATCATGCTCTCATGCTACTTAACTTACATAGCAATAGATTGATGCTACTGCATGCAAAAGCAAAGAATTGATTATTTGCGTGCTCATCTTATTATTATTTTCACAATGACTATGGTGCAAAGTACGAAGCTAAACACTTACCCTATAATCTTTGTTGACCTCAAAGATCTTTGACAATTTTCACTTTCATCTAATTAGTGTTAGATTGAAAAGCAGAGGTGAGCAACAGTCTTTCCTAGGACAACTTTGTTTGGTTAAATGTATTGTCTAATACAACATAATAATAATTATCAAGAAATCTCATCATGTAAAATCTCTTCATGTGAACTTAATAATAAGCCAGTTTTTAGCAATTTTAGATTTACAAGTCCAAACTCATCTTCTAAAAAGCAAAAAGATGAAAGTTTTATAGTAAGAGAGTGAAGTTTCTAATGCTTGTATAGATCTTTATTATTATGTATTGAAGTTTTAACTGTATGTATATGAGTTATTATTGTGGAACTATGTCATGAAGGCCTTGCCATAATGCTGAAATTCTTAGATTAAATAAAAAAACCAGCATCACAATCCATAAAATATTTGTTTGTAAATAACAACCATCAAAATTTTACTAAGCTATTTTTTGAGATTTTTTAATCTTTAGAAAAAATTAAAATACAACAATAGGACATGGTCAGGCCTTTGTAATACAGTTTCAAATCCTTTTTTTCTCTTGTATATGTCTTAGTTTGTCTGATGGATCTAAGTCCAACTCACCCTCATGGAGAGCAGGCTTGAAATCTGACGTGCACCCCTACCTTTCACCTTGATAGGCTTTTTTTTTTTTTTTTTTAGCCTTAGTATCGACCTTTCAACCACTTATACATATAATCTTGTTATATTTCACAATAAAATTTCAATATTTTTAAACTGAAAAGTCCTCATTTGAAATGCATCTAATAGGGAGCTAGCGATGGCAAAAGGAACACTTTTCACTGATGTGGATATGGACATGGAGATTTCCCAAGGTAGCGCTGCAACACTTGTTGTAGATTGTGTTGCTACTCCACTCTGCACATGTGATGGCAAGCTAGACATCTCGCACACTTCTAAGCTTTCGACGGGGTCTCCTCCTCCTTCCTCATCCATCTCTTTGTCGTAATATACCAACACCGAATTGTTATATTTATGTAGTCTTTAGATCGTTCCCCAAGAAGACAGCTCTTAAAAGTTATTAAGTAGATACATTATTGACTTATTTCGAATGAAATGGAGTCGAGAGAAAATCTGGTTCTCAACAGACATTTTGTAAGCAACCAGTACTACTTTTAGGAAAGGTGAATACATGTAATGAATGTTAAACAACATCCTCTATCAAATTGAAAATAAAGCGTTCTGTATGTAAAATGATATCAGAGTAACTCGAATGAATTACACTCTGACTAATTAAGTTGTCAAAAAGGATATGTGATACGGTCGATGCAGACACGTACGATCAGACAAAAAGTTAATCTTATTCATGAACTCATGTGTTCTAGACAGAAGTCCTCAGCAACTAAAGTCCGGTCATGGTTAAAGAACTCAAGTAGTTTGCGAATATGTTAAAAACAATTATCTTCATTACTAACACGACTACAGATCAATAACTCAGTTCCTCAATCAAGGACTAGCATTTCACAACAACATACATACTTTCATTGTGGAAAACTGCACCAAAGGTATATTTACTCGAATGTCGAACACAACGTATTCAATTATACGGGCAAAGCAATTTTATGACAATGCTTTAGATCAACTTTACAAAAACACAATAAACGACTGTAATGAACGAAAGTATTGTCTGACCAAAGAATGATTCAAGTAATGCATACGAGATTGCTAGTAGATTCAAAATCACTCACACTCAGCAATGGGGAGAACAAAGATTAAAAAAAATAACCTTGAACACTCTATTCATTTCTTTAATCTCAAACAAACAATAACTCTCTCTCTCTCTCTCTCTCTCTCTCTCTCTCTCTCTCTCTCTCTCTCTCTCTCTCTCTCTCTCTCTCTCTCTCTCTCTCTCTCTCTCTCTCTCCTCTCTCTCTCTCTCTCGGTAATGTGAGAATGAAGCGTAACTACTTTTATAACCTACAGAGCAAATAAACACACCGATAGGGAATTCCTGGTGCATCGCTCTATTTACAAATTCTAAGTATCATATAAGTTAACAAGTACATGTAATTTGTACAGTTTAACAGTTCATTGTGGACAATTCGAATCTAGTCGCTTTGTATTCCAAATGTCATTTCGTTTCATGAGTTCATGTCCTTAAATCAAAGGCAGGTCCTTAAGCAATTATATCCAAAAAATGATATAGGCCTCTTCAAAATATATTGTTGTCCAGCGCATATCCTCATTTCTAAGTATAAATTGCCATTTCTGAATAAATATAAAAATATGTGGTATTACATACCTA